>JAOQMP010000001.1:19211228-19224919 GCA_027563575.1 Erythroxylum pedicellare
TTAGTGCAAGAAACATGGCTTTGAGGATGAAGAAGAAGCATGATAAGTATTGGGGAGATGTTAATATCAACTGCATGTTGTTTATTGCTGCCATTCTCGATCCACGCTGCAAATTGAAGTATGTGAGCTTTGGGATTGGTAAAGCATATAATGATGTCAAATCTGAGCAGTTGTGTGAGAAAGTTTAGATTTTATGTTTGATTTCTACCGATCCTCCATGTCTTTTCCTGTTGCACAATCAAGCGTCCAATCTCGAGTTTCAAGTGATATGGAAGTTGATAAAGTCAAGGATGTTGCAGCATTTTTGGATAATATTTTTGAAGAGCAGGAGGCTAGTCAAGCAAGTGGGGAAACCATAAGTGAGCTAGATAAATATTTAGCTGAAGATTGTGAACCTAAAGACAAGACTTTCAATGTCTTGAGTTGGTGGAAATTAAATTCTGCTAGGTATCTAGTGCTTGCTTCAATGGCTCGAGATGTTTTAGCTATGTCTGTATCTATTGTTACATCTGAGTCACTTTTAGTACAGTTGATCGAGTGCTTGATTCATTTCGTAGCTCTCTTACTCTAAAGATGGTGGAGGCTCTTGTTTGTGGACAAGATTGGTTGAGAAAATCACAAGCTTCTTTTTACGTGGAAGAGAGACTTGAAGAACTTGAGCAAATTGAATCAGGTAATATAATTTACTTTACCTTGTTTTAATATACTAATAAATAAAAAATTCTTTTTCAATTAAAAAGGAAATAACGAGCCTAACTCTTTTTATTCTTTATTTTCTACAGATGTGATTTCATGTATAACAGTGGATCATCCTACCATCCTATTCGAAGAATAATTGCTTAAGAATTTATCTCTTTTTTTTTCTAGTATGGATCTTTTATAAGACATTGTTTGGCTTATTTTTACTTTGTTTGGGTTTAACATAGTGGATTAATTTTTGATGGATTTTATATGCATACTTTTATGAATAATTTGTATCTGTTTTCACCAAATAGTTTTATAATTTTTTGTCATATATATTGATATGAACAAGTTCTGGTTACCCTGAGAACCGAACCTGAAAATAGGCTAACCGATCCTATAAGTTCTTTATGTTCAGGTTCAGGTTTAGGTTCATGAAATTGTCGAACCTAACATTCAGGTTCAGGTTCAGGTTAGTTATGAATGGGTCAGGTAACCCTATGATGAACACCCCTAAAGGAAGTTACCAATGTCTGCTTGACACTCTTCCATGATACTGCACCATCTGCCAACATAAAAATGTACCCTAAGTGGATTTGCGATCAACCGGACACATAATAAAATCGGAGCCTGTATACCCTATGAGGTTTAAATCATTGACTTTCTTGTATGTCAACGTATAATCCTTGGTACTCTTTAGGTATCTCAACATTCATTTAACTGCATTCCAATGGTCCACACCTGAGTTCGCTAGATATCGACCCAGCAGTCCAACAACAAATACAATGTCTGGTTTAGTGCGCACCTAGGTATACATCAGGCTACCAACCACACTAGAGTACCAGACATTCCTCATAGCCTCTCTCTCAACTTCATTCTTTGGACATTGTGCTAAAGATAATCTCTCGCCATAAGAGATAGGTGCTATAGTAGGTTTACATTCAGTCATATTAAACCTTTGTAGTACTCGCTTAATGTATGCTCTTTGTTAGAGGCTCAATGAGTGTTGAGATCTGTCCTAGTGAATCTGTATACCAAGGACAAAAGATGCTTCACCTAAATCCTTCATGTCAAAGTGTTTGGCCAAAAGTTATTTTACCTCATGTAACATGGTCAAATCATTTGACACAAGCAAGGTATTATCCACAAACAATAATAAGAAGATAACTTTGCTCCCCCTGACCTTATAATATAAACATCTTTGAACTTTGCTTTCTACAAAGTTGAGTGAGATCAAAACCTCATCAAACTTTAGGTACTATTGTCTGGAAGCTTGTTTCAAACCATATATTGATTTAGTCAACTTACAAATTTTTTCAATTACATCATGATCTTGAAATTCTTCAGGTTGCTCCATATAGACCTCCTCATAATGGTCACCAATCAGGAAAGCGATTTTATCGTCCATCTGATGTAGCTCTATGTCATAATGAGCTACTATTGTCATAATCATTCTAAATGCATCCTTCGAGGATACAGGAGAGAAAGTAACAATGAAGTCAACTCCTTCTATCTGAGTGAATTCCTTGGTAACCAAACATGCTTTAAATGGCTCAACTTGACCCTGCGTGTCTTTTTTGGTCTTAAATAGTCACTTGCAACCGATAGGCCTACAATGTTGAGGTAAATTAAAAAGCTTCCATACCTTATTATGTCTCATAGATTGCATCTCATCTTCCATTACTTTCCACCACAAGTATGCATGTGGTCTAGAAACGACTTATGTAAAAGTAACTAGATCCTAAACATGTCCTATGTCATAATCTTGCTCACCCAAACAAACTATATAATATGACGAGATAGCAGGTTGCCTTTCTCTAGTGGATCTAGATAAATGCATAGGTTCTTATACCTTAGAAACCTCTTCCTGAACAGGTATAGGTCCATGTGTCTGCATAGGCATGGTACTTGGACCTTCATCTATCGGACCTAATTATATGATAAGTGGATACGAAATAATTGTAGTATTCATCCTGTTATCTCTTAGAGGATGTGAGGATCCTCCTTCATCATGGACATCGTATTCTAGAAACTTAGCAGTCTATGTTTCCACTATTTTGCCCCTCCTTCTCTACTGTAAAATCTATAGCGCTTAGAGTGGTCAAGACAACCTACTAAATAACAATTAGTGGAACGAGGTTGCAATCTTCTCTCATAAGGATAACAATGAGTGGAATGAGGTTGAAATTTTCTCTTATAAGGATTATATAACCTTACCTCAGTAAGGCAGCCCTACACACGAATGTGTGCAAAACTTGATTTCCTTCCAACCCAGAGTTTAAAAGGCGTCTTTAGTACTGACTTATTTGGGACTCTACTCAAGATATACAATGTCGTCTTAATGGTTTCACCCCAAAGATATTTGGATAGGATAATCTTGCTCTGCATTGATCTCATCATGTTCTTTAGGGTGAGATTGAGCCTTTCGGCCACACCATTTTGCTCAAGACTACCTGACATAGTAAACTGAGTTACTATTCCAACTGATTCCAAATACCTGACAAGTGGTCCTTTTCTTATCCTGCAATCACATGTTTGTCATAGTATTCCCCTCCCCTGTCATATCTGACTATCTTTATTGATTTTTTCAATTGGTTCTCAACCTTAGTCTTAAAGATCTTGAACTTATTATGAACTCTAGACTTTTCCTTAAGCAAGAACATATAGCCATAGTGGGAATAATAATCTATCAATGTTATAAAATATCTAGCATTGCATAACGTGACTGTATAGGGACCACTAACGTTTGTATGTATGAGGTCAAATAAACCAGAAGCATAAGTTAACCCTTTTTTCTTTGTCTTGGTCAACTTACCCCTATAATAATCAATACATGTTTTCAGATCACTGAAGTTCAGAGTTGGGAGAATGTTATCCTTTATCAATCTCTCAACCCTCTCCCTAGAAATGTGGCCAAGATGTTTATGCCACAACATGTACGATGTTTCTTTTATGAAGGCTCTCTTTCGAGTAACAGGTTCAGTAACATAAGAAAAGGCATACATTTCATTAGAAGTAAGACATATTCTATATAATTCGTAGGATAAGAAGGCAATTTCGATGTCTTGTATTGATAGAAATATTTACAATTGAAGTATCAAATACAAAACGATAGCCCTCTTTATCCAAAACTGATATAGAGATCAAGTTCTGTCTAAAATACGGTATATAAAACGTGTCTTGTAAAACTAATACAAACCTCATATCGAGGTTCAAGCTTACATCTCCTACAAACAAAACATCCACCTTTTCATTATTGTCAACCGTTAGCTTCTCCTCTCCTTTAGTTGGCCTTCTCCTGGATATGAACCCTTGCATTGTGGAAGCAACATGATTTGAAACTCCACTATCTAACCACCAAGAACTTGATGTGGTTATAGCTACATTGGATTCATGAATCATATAGGTCAAGGAGTTACTTGACAATTGCTGCTTAACCTTCCACAACTTGTACTTCAGGAAATCAACCTTTCTATGCCCCCTCTTCTTACAGAAGAACCACCTCATACCCTTTATGTCATGTGAGCCCTTAGCAATGCTAAACTATCCAGTCTAAATTTGTGGAGAGGGTTTTGGTTTCTTACCCTTAACCTTAGGGTATTGGGGATTAGCCTTCCCCTTATCTTTAGCAACTGGGCTGTATAAGGAGAATTCTTAATTTTCTCTTTTGTTGCAGCACACCGAAAAATCAAGGCATTGATGTCCCAGGCCTCATCCTGAGAGATGTAAGAGGTAGCCAATATCTCAAACTCTCGAGGGAGAGTATTTAGTGCCTGATGCACTATGAACGTGTCAAGAATAGGTACATCTAGTGCCTTCAGCTTACTTTGAAAGTGAACTGTCCTAATAATGTACTCTTTAAGGCCTCCTTCTCCTATATACCTCATGGAGAACAGTTATTTAATCAAGGTGCTCTGCTCTGCATGAGAAGACACCTTGTACCTCTGGAAAATGCTATCCATAAACTCCTTCGCTATGATCGTATCCGATAATCCACTGAGCAGATGATCTGGGATCGATCTCTTAATGGTCAAATAGCACATCTTATTTGACTGCTCCTAGATTTCAATTGCTACTTTATCAGCTTCTGAACTGATATCAGTAAGTGGAGAAGTCCTCTCAATATGCATCATCATGTTGACGTTAGCCAGGCAAACTCAACATCCTTCTTTCACTTCTTGAAATTAAAACCATTTAAGGTCCCAATTAAGACAACATTATTGTTTATAGAAAAGGTGACTGCAAAATAGAAAAGATAATGTAAAGATCAGTATAAATGCAGGATAACAACAATACTTAAAGCATTAAAGCAGTATCTATACCGAGGATCCGATCACACATATTATGAAATACCTTTAAGCTGAATACATAATATATGAAATTAGACCCTCACATAAAAGTGATTAGAGTACAAACCATCAACTCATGAGACTACATCCTTTAGGTGAATAAATCATATAAGCAATGACTTTTTTCCATCTAATGCCTTTATGAACATTTCAATGTAAGACCAACACCTTTGAGCAGAATAACTAAATATAAGACAAGAGACATCCCCCAACATGTGAGTAGAATAATCCAAAACACTGACTTGAAAGACCACTTTGGTGACTACATCCTCATCAATACCCTAGAAAGCCTACAAACACAAAGGATACATCTTTAAGTCATTCTCACATTCTATATGGGCATAATATATGTGAAAATCAACTATAAATGCAAAAACTAAATGCACAGTTAAATAATTACATACTAGTACTGAAAACATTATCTTTAAACTTTATTTGAGACTTTTATTTAAAAAATTCTCAATGAGAGTGACTATCATACTTTCTCGAATACCAAACCTACCACACGAGACATAAAACTTTAAATGTCTTCCTTTTGCAGTTCGGAGCATGAAAATGCACTCAAAATTAGCCTAAAAATCTTTACAACTTTTTCTGGACTCTAATTACTAACATAATAAATCTAGAAAAATTAAAAAATCACTTTAAAAATTCCTCCAACCTAAAAACTGACCCAAAAGGACTCGGGGCAACTTTTTGGGAATTCTGAACTTTTTCCTTTTTTTTTAAATTTCTGGTGTCGACGTCAGTAGCACTGTAGCATTGGTGTCAATAGGTGTCATGCTTGCGCATGACAAAAGGCATGCCTGCGTTGCATGCAGGTGTAACGACATGCGGTTTTGCTATACACACATGCCACCACGTGCCCGAATCGATGCCGTTAGCATGTCGGGATAGATGGTGGGTGCGTGTGAGGCAAGTGCAACATGCGTTTGTCACCCCGTGGACCCATGTGGGAAGACATGACCAACCAAACCGCTTACTGTAGCACCATCGAGCATGTGCGGTGCAATAGCACTTCGACGGGAAGCGCGATTTCTGATGATCTGAGACCTTGTTTGCACTTTTTTGACCCTTTTTTATAGCTAGCCTTATGTATAACACTTTTACGTAATCATATATGCAAAAAACTGGAAAAACGAATCAAAATTTGATGAAAATCATAATGGATAAAAAGCAAAAAACCTTCATTTCCAACAACCCGATCATGTAACAGCTCTGATGCCACATGTAACACTTAGCATAGACCTTATTACATGTCTTAGATCGTTCATAATAGGGTTAAAAATGAAGAAAATGTGGAATACCTGATTTTGGTTCCAACTTGACTTCCAAACTAGTTTCATAACCAAAACGAGCTCCAATTTTTCGGGACCTTCATGGAAAAAGTTCACTAACACGTGGTTAACGTCTTTCTACAGTTTTCTCAATACGTAAGTGCTCTTAACGAATCAGAGAATTCATATGCTTACGAATGATATGAGCAACTGTGGGAGACCTTAATCTTTATTTATAGCTTCTATATCAAGCTTCCCCATCACAAGCCAAATATGAGTCTGGTTCATACTAATCGAGATTCATTTTCTTCCTAGACTTTAACCCATTGGTTTAGATCATTTATTAGGCCACTTTATTACCATTATCTACATCAAATTATGTAACTTAACCAATAAGTTATTGAAAAGTTAAAAAATACAATTAATAATTATCCAACATAATGGGAAAAGATAAAATTGTCCAACAAGAACTTGCATGTGATGATTAATATAAGGACACATTTCAAATGAAGGAATTAATGTAACGTGTCAAACGTTATAATGAGTGACACATCGTTTGTCAAGTTTCTCCGAATTTTCGATGAACTAAAATACCGTTGAAGATGTATGAAAAGCAAGTTTTAAAGGCAAGAAGATAGGCATTTCTTAAAGTTTGTTGGACTCCACTTGTTTAAGAGACGCAAACGCCAATCAAAATCTTCAAATTAATTTTTTGTTCGATCTTTTCTCTTTTCAATTAGTTCTAGTTTATAGCCATCTTGTAGGATTAACAATTTGTTCGGAATGTGTTAGAATTACTTATGGGGCTAAAAAATATACCTGTATAAAATACATTTAAAAAAACCTTTATAAAATTCCTTTGTATGGTTGGTAGAAAATTAGCAACCGATTCTGTAGGTTTAATTTTAAATACTTTGAACCATCTCCTAATTTTTTATTTGGTCTTCAATTTTTCGATTCAATCTATTTTAATAACTCTTGTTTTTAAAAACTAATCAATTTATTAATTAATCAATTAATTTTTGTAAATTAATAAGTTCCTGCAAACTAAAATAAATGAATTAATTTTTACTTAGCAATTTTTAATTAAACTTTAAATTATTCAATAATTAAGGACAATTTCTTTCGAATGTATTTCAAATTCTTTAATTTTATTTAATCTTTAACTAATTTCATGGCAGTTTAATCCCAATTGAACCTTTTAAATCTTAGACATTTTATCTTATTGATTTCATTTTTTGTCTTATTTTTAAAAACATTGATTATAACTAATTTCAAGTAAATTAGTACGATTTGCTTTTAATTCTGTATTTTTACGTACAAAAGAAATTTGCAACAACAATCCGAAAGCACAATCAGAACTTGCAAAGTTTACTCCACACGAGTTATCATTAGTTTCTTTCAATAATGTGATTTTGGACTTTTAGTTATCAAGGCGATTGCTTCCTTGAATATGCTAAAATATATACTTAATGTTTTAAATTTTATGTAGATCTTTTTAGGCTACCACTCAAAACTAGAACAGAATAAAAAATAAAATTTTACTATGAAAATTTCGAAGAAAAAAAGTCTATATATATTTTTAGTTACTTACTAATACGAAATTACTATTTCACATAATCTAACTAATTATTTTAAGAACTCATGTGGAATTTAGGTCTGGATAACCATATTCAGGAAAACTAATTTTGAGTACCCCAGCAAAAGTACAATGGAAAATAATTTATATATTTCATTTAAATATATAGTTTATTTTAATAATTTTAAATTTTGTACTTAAAAAAGAAAAAAATCTAGAATAAATTAGCTTTATGTTTGACCGGTCAATTGACCGGTTTTGACCGATTCTCACTGGTTCAATTAAGAACTGATTTTTAAGAGTGAACCGGACCGGATAGCCAACCGATCACCGGTCAAGCCGGCCATCCGGTCCGCTTTTCAAAACATAGTAAAAGAAGCACTAAATTGGATTAGAGGTATTATGTTATTAAATGTCAACACCAACCTAGGCTCTCAAGTAATGACATCCAGATGGCGCATTAACTAGAATCAAAGCATGAACTCATTAAGTAATAGTAAACAAGATAAGAGTTGTATAAATTTCTGTTGTTGTTAGCTAATAATTTTGTCAACATTGTTGATATAGTGTTGGTCAAGCTCTCATATCATTTGTTAACTTGGTTTTTGAGATGGTTTATTAATCTAAATATTCCATTCAATTTTCAGAAATAAAAAGAATGAAGAAAAAAAGGAAGAAGATGCCAGTTTTTATTTCTTTTTCGTTTGTTTGGTTGAGTAGAAAGGGACGCGCAAAGTTACCTTTCTCATGTTTTTGTCCACACTCGTTTTGTTCTTTTAATTACAAGGACATCCTTTGTACCAACTGCAACACGAAAAGGACTTCCACATCCACTTGTTTGAGGCAATTAGATTGACACAATTATTTAAGGAACATTTATGATAGTAGTTTCATGTGAAATATATTTTTAAGATCATACATTAAAAATAAAATTTCGATAAAACTCCTTAGTTGCTTAATGGTCGATGGAGGACTATTTTTATTGTTAATTATTTAAAATACGTAGGCCACAGCCGAATGATTGAGTGTGAAAGCTTGTTATATAAACTAGACTTGGATAAGAACAACACTTGGTAATACTCTTGCAGAAATAAATGAAGATATAAATACTAATACACAATCTTATCCCTATTAAGTCAAGAAACTATCTAAATGTTATTTTATAAAATATTGGTGAGACATAATATTTCCAAATAAGCAAAATTGTGATTTTGATAATTTCATATCAATATCAAGTAAAGAATTACATAAAGATAATTATATTAAAACAAAATTTTTATATTGTTCTTTTACTAAATGAAATACGATTGGCTATATGAAACCAAAAAACGGACAGACAGACTAAAGCCTTATCTTGGATTGGACTCGCAACATCCTTGCTCGGATGCAACATCCTTGCTAAAGTCCATACGATTTTATAAACTTTTTTTTTTTTTTTTGAATGAGAATTTTTATAAACATATATATAAACATAACTTCTGTGGCACATGGAAAGGAAGATGAGAAGTGATCTTATAAACATAACTTCTGCGTCACATGGAAAGGAAGATGAGAAGTGATCTTCATGCTAGGTCCATTAAAACCTCCCCAGGTACCCAGCCACCTGCAAAGGTCTTCCTCCATGCCTGTGGTCTACTCTTTCCACAAACCAGAGGCTGCTTACGGGACAACGTTAATACATGAAAAATAAAAACACAAGTTTGGAGAGAGTAAAACAGAGACGCAAAGAAACAGAGAAATAACATGTCAAATCACAACTTATGCCACTAGCACTGACTTTTGACGCCAAATAAATATTTTTGCTCATAATAGACGTGATTGCAAATTAAGAGGAGTTCATAAAACTGAAGCTTGAGGCTTTTACTGCACATGCCTGTTATCTTGGACAAGCTACTTCACAAGATGAGCAGTTGCATAGTTCATCACTTCAATAAGCTACATAAGATTCTACAAAATTTGCTGTTTCTATTTCTTGCATTAATTCACCATGGTATTTAGGCATTCATTCAATATGGTATTTACGCATGCCTATTAGAGTCTCAAAGATTCAAGGTTTTCATATCCGAAAATAAATAAGTAAAAAAATGAACTTATTAGCTAGTCCACCAGGACGGATCCAGCAAGGATTAGTAAATGTTGGATAATGTTCCTAAATTCATCACTGGAAGCCAATGCAAAAATTAATAATAAAAATTCCAAAAGTTCTCTGCAACAATTTTTCCTTATTTCAAAAGAAAAAAAAAGAGTTGAAGAAAAGGGGAGAACCATAATGCAAGAGAAACGTTCTGACCTCTTATGTGTGGGTTTATTCCTAAGAGATAAGCAAAAAAGATTCTGGTGAGCACCTGACATAACTTCACATATTCCCATTTGGATGTTTGTTCCAAGACAAGTAAGAAGGATCAGCAAGTGGCCTGCACAATCAGAAATATCAATTTTCTACACGACATCACAAACCTTGAGTATTCCTCAGAAAAGCAACCAACTGATATCATATAAGGTCTATCTAAATCTACCTCTATGCTCGTATATGTGAATGTGCGTGTATGTGGAAGTGTGCTCACATTAATATAGGAAAAGGAACGACCAGTCTTTCCTGGAGCAGCAATCGCACAGCCATTAGGTTGCTCTAAAGTCGGGTCTATGGATTGTTAAAAAATCTGTTTGATACACATTTTCTGCCTTAATGTAAGTATAGAACACTATTTACAGGATCTTCCTGACTTATATGCAACATAAAGTAAAACATTATAGTGAAGTAAATACTATTGGAAACCATAACCATAGATGAAACATAACCGCAGCCTGTAGGAACAAAAGCTACGTCCTTTCTAGTTTAAGGTTTCCCTTTATGACGGTTTTTAAAAAAGGGGACCACAAAAATAAGCCATGCATCAACAACTAGCTCAGAGAATGTAATTTTTTTTTATAAACATCATCCAGAAAAAACCAGACTAATCATATTGCAAACAGAAAATGATATCATTCAAGAATTGGAATACAAGATTCTTCCAAGGTCAAAGTCGTTAACTCACCTTGGCCTCAAGACAAACACAAGTATGAAGAGTATTGCTATAAACAAGCACAAGGATCCGACAGAAAGATATGCTATGCCCAGGAACTGATTTCTTCCACCTATCCAAGTTGTTGTTGAAAGAATCACCGTCTTCTTTCCATTATAGCTGTATGTGTTGTAATTGTTTTGTATGACAACTTCAATTACATCATGTGCTTGAAGACTTTCTTCAATTCTGCCATAGAGTTTTCTAAAAGTTGGCAGTGCTGCAGTACGCATCCAGACAATGAGATCCTCTTGCTCACTCAACTGTTACATGCAAATCCATCAGACAGATTTTTCAAATGGAAGGAAAAACTGAAACCAAAAGAAAATGCTTATGTTACACAGCCATAAAGATACATACCGGTATGCTTGAATTAAGCTTTGCACCTCCAATCAAACCACCACTCTGGAAATTTTTAGGATAGACATCAGAACCATATTTGTGCTCTCTGTCACTTTTCCATGCTATGTTCTTCTTGCTGACATCTAAAAGCTTATTTCTAACTGAAAATCTGTACGTGTCATTGAACAAACTCCACGCTATGAGGCCACAAGGCACAATTGGCCCATTAGACGATGTCACTTCAGGGTCACAGTTTTTGGTTTCAGCCTCACTAGCCCTGCTCCTCAATTGCTCATCATTTCTGCTTTTCACATACCTAAGAAAATGTGGGAAGGGAAAATTAGACAGAAAAGAAAAGGTTTCGTTAATTTAAGAACAAATATCAATGTCAATTATGTTTCAAATTGTGATCCATGTGAACGTGTTGAACAATGTAGAATTGATTGCATTCAAGAACCAAACAAACAAGGATCATAAAAGTTTGAC
This sequence comes from Erythroxylum pedicellare, assembly GCA_027563575.1. NCBI lineage: Eukaryota > Viridiplantae > Streptophyta > Magnoliopsida > Malpighiales > Erythroxylaceae > Erythroxylum > Erythroxylum pedicellare. Next base: position 19,223,005 of record JAOQMP010000001.1, read on the forward strand.
GAATGCAATTAACTGAAAGGTTATATCTCAAGAGTGAACTTCAATTTAATGAACAAAAAGGTTTTTAAGTTATTGAAACTGTTTCTATTCTGTGATTGAAGATATGAAAGTGCAGATTCAACTATAGGGTATGGAGGATTCTAAAGCATTTATATGGAAGGTATGCATACCATACTGGATTATATAGAAGCTATCTGAAATAACCTAGCATAGAACCAAAGCCCAAAGATGCAAATTTCTTCATATTTGAAGGCCCATCTTGCCTACTAGCATAAAAGAACACCAAAAGCAAGAAAATATTATTGTCAACATCTCATTTCTAATTACTACTCTCAAACAGACGCCTGATTTTCCAGTAAACCCAGAGGAGAGAAAGATTATCCATTTTCATTGCAGAACGAACAGCAACCGGGGAATAAAAAGAGTTCACTTCTTTTTTGTGGGTACTTACCGGCGATGGTTTTGATAGAAGTTATCAAGTTGATAATACACGAAAATTGGACTCTTCATCTCCCTCGGAACCTGCAAAGACACTTGGCATTAGTAACTTACTATAAATTCTTGAAGTAGACAGAAGTGAAGAAGAAGGATTGGACCAACAATGAGGCTGCTTGTGCAGGTCTTGTTAGTGATAGTGCTTTGAATGTACTGAAGACCTTGATTGCTGTACATCTGAGGAAGGCAATGCAGGTCATACCTGTGTTGAATTTCCACCACCTACATGTTTGATTCAAAATCACGCACAAAAAGGATAAGATTAACACACACACAAAAAAAGGGAAAGAAACAAACAGAACACTCTATTTGAGTGAAGAATTCATACATTGTCTGATGCAAACAAGCAAGCAAGGCCAATTGGAATGAACGCAACTGCTACAAGAATGAAAGAAGAGACCACCTGAATCAGAAAAAGAAAAGAAAAGAACATTTTAAAGAATAATTGACCGATAGCACCAACAACAACCTAGGTAAATAGCACCAACAACAACCTAGGTGAAAACAAAAACAATCATAAACTGTTCAATCATAAATAGTACCACAGCGGGTGTCAGAATGGGTTTGCAAGCTGAGAGCTCCTGCTGTGAAAATCTAGAATCTGAAATTAAAATAACCAAAACATGATAAACAATTTACATCATAATCATAGTAATAATCATATAACAACCAAGAGGGTATTAACACCATTTTCTGAAATAATAATCTTTTCTCAAAAAGAAAAAGACTGATGATTAGACAACACCTCCACGCGTGACAAGCGAAACGCCAAATGCAACATAACCATTAACGTGAGAAAATTTACAAAAAAATAATCAAAACCCAAGAAAATAAGAGAGGAAATTAAGAAAAGGAAAATGACATTTGGGTCTTTGGTTGATCTTTTTGGGAGGATGATCGATGGAGCCATTCGCGTCGTTCATGTTCATATCAACCACAACAGGAGTCTCCAGAGTGCGAATTTTGCAAATAAAATTGAAAAATCTGTATATAATGATACTCAAATCTTAAGGTAATCCAGATTCTGGGTGATTTTGTCAAACGATTATTTGTCACCAAATGCAGTTTCCTTGTTCCTATTCCTTTCCTTTGTTTCTCCATTTTTATTTGTTTCCATTAATTAGTAATTACACTCTAAATTAACGATTTTCTTTAACTATACTTTTTGTGGCCTATTTTCAGTTTTTGGGTAGTGGTCAATGTCATGAATACTTTACCCGATTTAGTTTCGAATTGAATTTTGGTGCGATACTGTACTGTACATATTAATATCGGGTACCGTTTCAGGTAATTTTTTAAATTTATAAAATAGTCCCTAAATTTTATAAAAATTACAAAATAGTTCATTATCATATTGTACAATTGCAATTTATTTAATTTAGTTTTTTTATATCTTATCCATTTTAGTTTACATTTATTT
>JAOQMP010000001.1:19227884-19259147 GCA_027563575.1 Erythroxylum pedicellare
AATCCAATCATCTTTTAAGTCTATTGTCACTTTCGTTTAAGTAACTAGGAATAATTCTGTAGTGAGTATCTTAATCCTTATGGGAGACGACCTTGGAATACTCGATTTGTAGGTACTAGAAACGACTTTATGCACTTATAAATTGTGACGACCAAGTTTTTGACATCGTTGTCGAGGACTATTTATATTTGCTACCATTAATTCTAGTTTTTATTTATTACCTTAAATTTTCTTCCATTAATTAATTTTGAACCGTTTCTCTCTGTTCAATTTCAGGAGCTGCATGCACTTAAGGCATTCAAGAAATTCAAATAACGATTAGCTGACTGAATTGAATCGTAAAATTGAAAACACTTGTAGAAGAAACAACGCCCAAAGAAGAAGAGAGATGACCAATAATTATCAAAATCCGATTCTGCATGAGGAACAAGATATAGGGAACGAACAATTCTATGAAGGAAATTAAGTTGAACCGGTTGTTGTTAATTCTGCAGTGAGGAGAATTTGAGATTATCAAATGTCATTTATTGCTAGCAACCCCTCCTGCATTCGATTGATTGCGGCAGTAATGAATTATGAGCTAAAGCAGATTCATCTATCGATGTTGCCACAATTTAATGGGATGCCAAGTGAAGATGCTCTAGCCTTCATGAGAGATTTCTATGCGACAGTTGAAACTCTTCTATTGTATGGATTGTTTGAAGATAAGTTAAGGCTAAGGTGTTTTCCCTATTGCATGAAGGGATTAGCAAGAAATTGGTTGTTGAGTTTAGAGTTAGATTCCATCGATACTTGGGACAAGGTAATGGAGACTTTTATGATGAAGTGGTACCTAGCCCATAAAACTCTCAATCTCAGGAAGATGATATAGTGGTTCTCGCAGAAAGAAGGAGAAAATTTTCATGAAGCATGGGAGCGATTTAATGATCTCCTTAACTAATTCCCCCACCATGGATTCAATACATACTCGTTGACCCAGTTATTTTACTACGGTCTCACTGATCATAATTAAACTTTGGTGGATTTGAACACTGGTGGGAATATTAGTAACCTGAGTTCCCAAGAATTATGGAATATTTTCAAAAAGATTATGGAGAATTCACATTATAAGGTGACTAGGAGCAAAGCTGCGACTCTTAATGAAGTGGGGTCTAAACCCGACTTGGCCTACTAAGTTGCTGAGATTAATAAGAAGTTGAATATATTGATGAACGACAACAAGTCTAGTAGGGATCCTTGTACTCTTTGTGGTAGATTTGGGCATACTGCAGCCAGTTATATGAATATTGAGGCAATAGTGACAGAGGAAGAGGTGACCTACATAAACAATGGTAAGCAAGGTCAGAGATGTAATCCTTTCTCGAACACCTACATGAAGGTTGGAAATTTCATCCAAACTTTTCATGGAAAAATCAAGAGGCAGCAAAACCAATGGGACCATCTGGGTTCCAAGCACCACCGAAACTACAATATTCACCTCCTTCATTTTTTGTGCAATAACAATTCCCCTCCTTTTAGGAGAAAAAAGCAGATAAGCTTAAAGATATATTCACTCAACTTATGAGCAAGATGGATCAAAGTGCTCAAGCTAGCTCTCAAGTCATGAATAGAATGGAACAGAACATTCAATCCAACTAAGCCGCCATCAGAAATTTAGAGGTGCAAATCAGTCAAGTGGCAAAAGAGGTGAGTGAAAGGGGTAAAAGGAAGTTGCCTAACAATACCCAAGTGAATCCGAAACAAGATTGTATGGAAGTCATTCTAAGGAGTGGTAAGGTGGTAGAAGGTGTGGTTCATAGTAAGAAGGAAGTTAAAGAAAATGAAGCAAAGGATGACGAAAGTGTGAATTTCGGTGAGAATGAAGAGCCAAAAGAAACCACACCAGCGAAAGAGTCCTTACCTATTTCAGGATTTTCCTTTATACCACCCATGCCATACACTTAAAGAGTCAAAAAGAAGCATGATGAGTCCAAATTTCATAAATTCTTTGACCTTTTCAAGAAAATCCAGATCAACGTCCCTTTTGCTGAAGCCCTTGCTGAGGTGCCCGCTTATACCAAGTTCTAGAAGGAAATCATTTCCAACAGAAAGAAGCTTGATAATTTTGCTACGGTAGCCTTAACTGAGGAGTGTAGTTCTATCTTACAGAATAAACTACCCACTAAGTTAAAGGATCTAGGGAGTTTCATTATTCCTTGCCGCTTTGGTGAATCTAGCGTTTTTCAATGCTTATGTGACCTAGGTGCCAGCATTAATCTTATTCCTTTGTCTCTCTATAACAGGCTTGGAATTGGTGAACTTAAACTAACTACAATGTCATTGTAACTCATTGATAGATCAATTCGATACTCTATTGGTATAGTTGAATACTTACTAGTGAAAGTCGGCAAGCTTATAATTCCAGCTGATGTTGTTGTGCTTGAGATGGAAAGAAGACCATTGTTAGCCACTAGTGGAGCATTGATTGATGTTCCTAATGGTAAGCTGACCTTGAGACTTGGTGATGAGGAAGACGTGTTTAACATTTTCAAGGTTTTAAGGGGTCCCTCTTTCGATGAAGTCACTTATAGGATAGATGTAATTGATTCTCTTACATTTGAATATGTTCCTACATTGATGTATGATGATGCCTTAGAAACATGCCTCGCTTTAGGAATAGATGAGAATGAATTGAATGATGAGCTAGTAGACTATGCATATAGATTGCAAGGTAATGATTTTAGGTATAGACACCAAATTGAAGAATTGAGCCCTCCTAAACATAAATTCTTACCTTCCATATTAAGTCCACCAAAACCTGAATTAAAACAGTTTCCAATTCATTTGAGATATGCATTCTTGGGAGAGTCAAATACATATCCGGTTATTATTTCTTCTTCTTTGGATTCCTCGCAAGAAGAGAAGTTAATAAGGGTGTTACATGAACATAAATTGGTCATTGCTTGGAATATTGCTAACATAAAGGAAATTTGTCCTTCTATTTGTGTTCACAAAATTTTAATGGAGGAAAACTACAAACCTAGTGTGGAAAATCAGAGGAGACACAATCCTAACATGAAGGAAGATATGTGATCTGAGGTACTTAAATTACTTGATGCAGGAATAAACTATCCTATTTTTGATAGCTCTTGGATAAATCCTGTGCAGGTGGTGCCAAAGAAAGGCAGCATAACTGTCATATCTAATGATATTAATGAGTTAATTTCCATTAGCGTTGTGACAGGGTGGAGGGTCTGTATAGATTATAGAAAATTAAATGCAACAACTACGAAAGATCACTTCCCTCTTCCCTTTATTGATCAAATGTTGGAAAGATTAGTGGACCATAATTATTATTGTGTTTTAGATGGTTATTCAAGATATAACTAGATCCCAATAGCCCCAGAGGATTAAAAGAAAACCACTTTCACTTATTCTTATAGTACATTTTCGTATCATAGGATGCCCTTCAGTTTGTGCAATACTCCTGCCACTTTCCAACGTTGCATGACGTCAATTACTCTGACACGGTGGAGAATATAATTGAGGTATTTATGGACAACTTTTCTGTTTTTGGTTCTTCTTTTGATACATGTCTGTTCAATCTAGAACAGATTCTACAGAGGTGTGAAGAAACCAATCTCGTGCTGAATTGGAAAAAGTGTCATTTTATAGTACAAGAAGGAATCATCCTAGGCCACAAAATTTCAAGTAATGGAATAGAGGTGGATCCAATAAGAATTGAAATCATTAATAAATTACCATCCCCCAATTCGGTTAGAACAATAAGGAGTTTTCTTGGGCATGTAGGGTTCAATTGTAGATTTATTAAAGATTTTTCCAAGATTTCTAAACCCTTATGTGCTTTGTTGTTAAAGGAAGTCCCTTATGAACTTACTGATGAATGTCTCGTTGCTTTCAACAAGTTGAAAAAGGAACTTACCTCATCTCCTATAATGGCCACACCAAATTGGGATCTCCCTTTTAAGCTGATGTGTGATGTTAGTGATTATGCACTTAGGGTTGTCTTAGGACAAAAACAAGATAAGAAATTACATGTTATTTATTATGCTAGTAAATTTCTTAACGATGCTCAAATTAATTATGCTACTACAGAGAAGGAATTGCTAGTAGTAGTTTTTGCATTTGATAAATTTAGATCTTATCTTGTTGGGTCCAAAGTCATGTTTAAACTGACTATTCGGCTTTGAAATATTTGCTTACAAAAAAAGATGCCAAACCAAGGTTGATCAGATAGATTTTACTCTTGTAGGAATTTGATTTGGAAATTAGAGACAAGAAAGGATCCGAAAATTCAGTGGCTGACCACCTTTCATGAGTTGAGCAAGGTGACAAGATGGGAGAGGAACCGATCAATGATGCCTTTCCTGATAAGAATCTATGATCTGTTAAGGAAAATGTTCCTTGATTTGCTGACCATGTTAACTTTATGTTATCTAACATCATTCCTAGTGATTATTCATAATTTTATAGGATCGTTTTCAATATCCTTCGGTAATGAATACATCCTTGTAGTCGTTTATTATGTATCCAAATAGGTGAAATCCATAACTTTGTTAAACAACATTGAGGCTAGTGTTGTCAAATTCGTCAAGAAGCACATATTTTCAAGACTTGGTATTCTAAGAGCTATAATTAGTGACAATGGGGTACATTTTTAAAATTATCAATTCATATCTCTATTGGAAAAATATGGGTGTCATTATAAATTTGGAACCACCTATCACCCTCAAACTAGTGGGCAAGTCGAGGTATCTAATAGGAAAATCAAGCAAAATTTGGAGAAAACTGTTAATACCTTGAGAAAGGATTGAGCATTGAAGCTTGATGACGCTCTTTAGGTATACAGGACAACATACAAGACTCCCTTGGTGATGTCTCCTTATAGATTAGTCTTTAGGAAATCTTGCCATCTTCCAATTGAAATTGAACACAAGGCGTTATGTGCAATCTGGAAGTTGAACTATGATCTTAAGGAAGCTGGACAAATGCGACTGATGGAGTTAAATGAGTTAGATGAATTTCTCCCAGATGCTTTTGAGAATGCTCGAATATAAAAGGAGAGAACTAAGGCTTTCCATGACAAGCATATCCTTTGGCGAGAATTTAAACCTGGTTAAAAAGTTTGCTATTTAACTCTTGTTTAAATTGTTTTCAGGAAAACTACGATCAAGATGGTCTGTACCTTTTGTGGTGACCAAATTATATCCACATAGAGCCATGGAGAATAGAATGGATGACCAACAACCCTTTATGGTCAATGGATAATGACTCAAGAACTATTTTGAGGAGAAATGGTTAGATTTATCTCCACCATCACATTCAAAAATTGACATCATAATGACTGAGTCTAGCTGAGGACATTAAATTTAGCGCTTGTTGGGAGGCTTTCTGACTTTCTTTGTTATTTTATTAATTTCATTTTTTGCATATCTTCTTATTCTAGTTTGTTGTGTGTTGCATAGGGCTAGTGTTTACGAGACATCCCAATAATAACTCCTATTAGCATGAGGAACAGCGTGATCACGACTTTTCAATCCTAGAGGTAAGGCCCATGCTAAATGTGAGGTGAGTTAAGTAGCAATGTCTCTTTGTTTTCGTTAATCTCTTCATTATTAGCACTCATACATCATGCATATAGTCCTATAATAACATTGAATAAGTAGAAGGGACAAAAGAAGAGTGAAAAAGGTGAAAAAACTTTTGATTCACTGACAAAGTTCGTTTAACGAACTTGAAGTCTGTTTAACGAACTCCCAGACTCAACATAATGTAGAAAGACCCGAGAAGGTCCGTTTAGTGGACATGACGTCCACTTAACGGACCTTTAGCTTCATTACAACCCAAAGAGACTCGTAAAGGTTCGCTAAGTGGACATTATGTTCGCTTACTGGATATGGCCTGTGTTTAGAATTAAATTACCCTTTTCTCTTTTTTTCCGCACTTTCTCCCTAACCTCTCACCATCTCTTAGTGTCTCCCTACATTCTCTCCTACCTTTGTCCATACCAATTATCTTCTAGCCCTAGGTTTTCATATTGTCCTTCATTCTTCTCCCTTTCTCTGCCCTTTACAAACCCCATCCTCATGATATTCCATCCCAGCCAGCCCTGGCCTCTTCCATCATCTTCCTCTCTTCGATCTCTTCATGTTTGAAGACTTTTAGGGATTTTCTTGAGGCTTTGGGTGGATTGCATGCCATCTATTCTTCTATTGGATATGGGTAAGTGTTCTTTAATGTTGGAACTTCACTATGTGCTTGAATATTGATGAGTTAATGCTTGAAAGTTATGCGATTATGGTTGTTATTGATTTTGGGCTGGATTGTGTTGAAATTATGGAATTGAGATTGAACTGAATTTCAGGTTGTGTGATTCAATTTGAAGGGATAATTATTGAAATGTTGGGTTGAGATTAAACTGAATTTCAGGTTGTGTTCAAATTTGTGATTGGAGTTGTGAGATTAAGAGTGAAGCTGAGATTCTAGGTTGTGATTGAATTTGAAAGGAATTTGTTGCTTGGTTACTGGGCAGTTGAGGTCTGTTGCTTGGTTACTGGGCGGTTGAGGTCAATCTAGTTAAAATTATAGTAGGTTGTGAAGCTAGCACTCAATGTCGCATTTTAAGTAAGTGGTGAGGAAGATTACTAGTCAATCCTCTCAATCTATTCGGGGTAAAAATTTAGTCGATGAAGCAGAGGAACCTATTTGTGAGCAAGCCATATTCATCAATGAACAATGTGAAGCATAGTTTTAAGAAAAAGGACAACAAGTTCATAATCGAAGTCTCAGTGGCGGAGAGTATTGATGAAGCGTGCAATGTCAGGGCCAACTTAGACAAATTTCATTAGGGAAAATTGTTGACCCTCAAGGGTGCATACTACCCAGATGCAGTCAAACAGTTTTATGCTAACCTTGGTACAGAGGCCAGCAAACAAGCACATATGCTCACTTCATGAGTCAATGGGAGAGTAGTGGTTATCACAGAGGAGCTGATAAATGGAAATTTAAAGCTGCCAGTTGGAGGCAACGTTCCATCCTTTGACAAACATGCCAAGTGTTTAAGTGATAGTGAATGGGATAAAGACGATGCTATGATTCGACTCAAGATTAGTGCCACTCTATGATCTACAAATCAACATTTTTTATGCACTGTAAATACCTTGACATCGGACCTAGGTTGGTTGTTTTCCTGTTAGCCCACAATGTGATGCCCAAAGCCATTGATTCTGGATACCTACGCAATGAAGACTTGTATATTCTGGATAAAATGTTCTGCCACGATGATCAATTTCAGGGCATTGCTGCTACCAAGATGATAATGACCTCTATGTGACAAGTGGTACACCACAAGGCAGAGACGAAGAGAATTATGTTTCCAGTCCTATTAAGCCAGTTGTTTAGACATCTTAAGGTCATCAAAAGAAATGAAGACGTGGCTTATATGACTGAGGTAGATGTCGTCAATGCCGACAAAATGAGGGAATTTGAATTCACAGAAGATTCTCCTAATAGGTGGATCAATCCACATCGGGCCAGGCACAATCAGAATGTCCCTGCTGCACAATAATTGAGAGCTATCTCAACTCTAACAGATACTCAGATTCTGGATCAAATGCAAGAAGTTCGAGCAAAAATTAGAGATCTTTTAGCGAAAGTGAGCAATCTTGCGGCTTCACAAGCCAAAATAGAAGACATATTGGGGGCCTTCATGGACCAAAAACCACCTCCACAAGGACAATGATATCATAGGATCAATAGATTACATTTGCATTTGACCTCACATGTATGTGATTGTGCATTTTACTTTTAATCTCTTCCTAGCTTTGATTTTATGTTGGTAAGTGTAAGACTAACTTTAGCATTATTTTGCTTTATCTCTATAATTTGTATAGTTTGATGGGAGATGAATATAGGGTGCAGAATTTTATAAATTGACTATTTCAAGGGGTTTCCCTACCTTTAGTAAGCATTCTGTTAATTATTTTAAATTTTTTATTATTTTATCTTACCTAACACTGAGGATAATGTTGATTCTAAGTGTGGAGGAGGATAAATGGTTTTGCATTAATTGTACATAGTTTCATTAGGCATGTTTGCATATTAGTACATCTTTCACGCTCTAATTATCACTATAATCCAATTTAATGAGTTGATTGTATTGTGGATAAGATTGATCTTAATTAAGATGCATAATATGATTAAATTGATTACATACCTTGCCACAATTGGATGACATAATGTTAAAATTGATTTAATGAGCATGCTACTAAATGATTAAACATCACCAAGTGAGCTATTTTAAGCCTAAAGGGTTGCACTTAATCCTATTTTTCTTATGAGTGATATAATTTTCTCTTCTATGTATGTTTATTTCTAGAACTTGCATTGCATCTTTTCGAGGTTACATAATCATATTATGGTATGTTCATGAAATTGATAAAAGGCACTAGGATTGAGCCTGAGCCAAATAGCAAACCCTTTTTATACATCAATCCCCTAGTGAACCCTTTGTGCCTAGTGATTCTATCTGAGCCTTATTCTTTGTAAATCTAACCCAAAGAACCTTGAACAAAGAAAAAAAAAACAAGTTCACCCTTGTTTAATGGTTAGTATAGTTATAAATGTTATACATCCAATTTTCTTATTGATACGTATACAAAGTAAGAAATGTGGGAGTGTTTCTTTGGTAATTGAAAGAGCATGCTTAAAAAAATGATGATAAAACCCTCGAAAGAAAGAAAAAGGATAAAAAGAAATAAAGCGTGTTCACTTCAAATTTCAAGGTGAAAGAATGATGGAAATTATGTTAATAGAGTTAGTGGAGTTGCATAGCATTATGATCTTTGGGCACATTCTTAGTAAATTTTGCCAATCATGATTGTAATATTTGTAGTTTTTGCTCTACTAATTATTGAATATTTGAATCCCTATCCTTTCTTTCATAGCCTACTTTACCGATTGGCCCCATTACAACCAAAGGAATAAAGACCTTTTTGATTCATAGATATGTCATCGATGGGAGTAGTTGAGAATTAGATAAGATGCAAGCTTATGGTAAGAGACATACATGAGAAGACGATTGAGAGTAACCCTTAAACACTTGTGTGAAGGTGGATGCTTTATGAGAGAATTCATTTATGGCATATGATTTTGATTAATTGAAGCATTATGATGTCTTTTTGTTGCTTAGTTTTGATCTAATTTATGAAGTATTATGTGGCCTTATGTCTATGTTTCATTTCTTACCTATAATGCATTCAACTTATTGGATAGAGTTATGATGATGATTAGGTGTGGAATGATGGAAAGGAAATGTTTGTGGGTGTCATTCATTTTAAGTAAACCCTTAAGAGACTATAACTCCTCCATTATGGACCCATAGTGGTTTAAAGGCTTGTGGTATATGCTAAATGCCACCATACACCTACGAAAGTGGAATCAATAACTTGTTTAAGGATTTAGTAGTTAGTTTTCTTCTGTTTTTTGTTGGAGACAGGCAATAGTTTAAGTGTGGGGGAATTTAATAAGTCAAATTATTCATATATGATTCTGGGGATGAATTGGAAATCATTTGACTTACCTTGTTTTGAATTTAGAGATTTTTTTAGTGATTTATCACACGTTTCAACTTTATTGCTTAATAGGTACAAATGGATAAATTGCGCATGAAGCATAACTTTGACTATGGATGTCGGGTTAAAGTCATTCAAGTATGCTTTTGAAGAGGAATCCGAGTTCTACAACTTCCATGAAGACTCTAAGGAGAGATTCTATCGTCTAAAGGGTCAATATGGCACGATTATATCTGTTTATCGGATATCACCTGGCCAATTCTACTCTAAAGACCCAAGAAGGCCTGCTAAATAGACATAATGTCCGTTTAATGAACATTGCCTGGCCAATTCCACTCCAGACACCCGAGAAGGTCCGTTAAATGGACATACAGTCCGCTTAACGGACTTTGTCGACCCAAGGACGCTTTATCTTATTCTATTTAGCAAAAACTAGGTTTCTTTGAACCCAAAGCACTATAAATACTCATTTTTATGACCTGAAAAGGAGGCTAGACATTGAAAACAAGACTGTAACATAAAAAGGCACCCAAAAGAGGAAAACAATAGGAGAAAAGAGGAAGGAATCAAGCATTAAAAGCAATCTTATTTTGTGTTCTCTCTACGTTCTCTCTCTACTCTTTCTTATATGTTGATTGTCTTTATGTGTATGGATTCTGTTATCATGTTCTGGAGATAAACCCCATTTAGGGTAAGGGATGTAGCCTATTTAGGGGATGGATTTGTATTTTATGGATTGATTGGCGTTAAACAAAATTTTTTAGGTTATGTTTCTCTTTCTTGCATTTCACTGTTGTCTCTATGCTTGATCACCATAGATGCAATCTTAGGAATTATATGATGAACTGAGAGTTGAAGTATGATTTATGCACTAAGAAGATAAACCCATTAGATTTAGAGATAGAAATATCCTAAACTAATGTGATAACTTATGATTGCTTGTTCTTAATGAATTTGACTAGTTAGATTTCACATTGAGAGATGGTAATCAACTAGTTGGGTGTTCCTATATGTCTTAAGAGAGAATATGAGTAAAGTTGTGCAATTGGTATTATAACTTGTCGTTCAATCAATTCCATAATTTATTGATCAATCTCTTAAATTGGAGAATCCCAAAGCCCTAAGTTCAAATCATCGAATTTCCCTTACTTGTTATTTTAGATCTTTACAATTTATTGTCTACTCAAATTCAATCATCTTTTAAGTTTATTGTCACTTTCGTTCAAGTAATTAGGATTAATTATGTAGTTAGTATCTTAGTCCTTATGGGAGACAACCTTGGAATACTCAATTTGTAGGTACTAGAAACGACTCTGTGCACTTGCAGATTATGACGACCAATATGTTAGACAAAGTTCAATATTCCAACTCCTCGCACTTGTAATTCTTCCCAATCAAGCGCATTTATATCTTTTAGTTTATTTTTTGCAACACTTTCAACATTCCTTATTATGCTAACAAATCCTTCTCTCTTTATTGCCTCAATTCGGAATTTTAGTTTTGTTTAACTTCTCACTTCAGATCTTATAATCAAAGTCACTATAACCCCAACTATGCTCTAATACCACTTTTTGTTGAGAAAAATAGATAGCAAAAACAAAGAAAATGATATAAACAGATAAGAATATAAGAAATTTTTAATGAGGCTTTAGCTAATTTTGTGTGCCTATGTTCTCATAAGACAAAAGTGACTAATTTTACCAACTAATTGAATCTCACCTTGAAGGTTACATTTTTTTTCCTCTTATCTAACTAGGTTTACAACAAGAATATTGGTATTTAAACTCTTTTTAGTATATTTTTACATAACTTACCATTACTAAAACACAACCTAACTTAAACATTACTATAATAAGTCATAAAATCCTTCTAGAGTTTGAATTGGAGCAAAAATACACCTCTAAGTAAGGTTACTTTCCATGTCCCAAGTCGTGTCAAAATGGAACAGAAGCACAAATGCATCCATGTTCTAGACCGTGTAACTCATGGCTTCTCTCTACACATAGACATGAGCATTAACACTTTTATGTCTTAGATTTTGCCTTTTTTTAAGAAAGACTTTGGCACATTAACATGCTTTTATTTTAGCTTATGCCATCATATCTTCATTCTAGAGAAGAATGTACCCTGAGACATGATTGTGTGTTAGGACCTGTTCACCCAAAAACTTTCAAAAAACAATCGCATTATTCTTGAAACACTCTAGGATGATAAACTAGTATATATGAGTTATATGTAACCTTTTAGTTTTCACTTATAACAACCTATCAAGTTCCATCTCTGATGGCAAGATCAGCTTTAAGTAATCCTAAAACCAAGCCCATGTGTTTCTTATATCCAAATCCACTTATTGCCCAATATATAAGAAACATCTAGTTGTTTACATCTCTACTTACAAAAGTAAGAAATAATATTTTTTTCTCCTTTTAAGAACACCCGTTAATATCTATAATTTTTATATACCTATTGATCATAACATTCTTATAACATTGTGTGTTAAGTATTAACCAACTAGTTAGGTTTATTTTATTTAACAACTCAAATCTAATCAAATCAAAATTAAAATTACATCATTTTTATCAAACCAACTTAGATTAATTTAAATTGTAAGTCAAATTAAGTAACTTTCAAATTCAAATATGACCTAAAATTCAATTAATTCGAATATAATTTTGGGTCAAAAAAATTATTATTCCTAATTTTAAATATACAAACCTTAAGTCACTTAAAGGGTGTTCTTTTAATATCTAATTACTATTTTTCATTTTATTTCAAGGATACAAAATAAATTATTAAAGGGTGTTCAAATGTTTGATCCAAAGTAGAATAGTTTTCAGTTGTATCTTCTGTTTCAAGAGGACAATGTCATCTACCATAATCTCTTTTAATTAAGGAGCTGTGACAATTTCTCTCTTTAGTTCCAATTCTTCCTTAAAATAATTCACTGTAATATTTTCTTAAGTGATACCTTAGAGTAATTAAGTTAGTAACCAAAACTCTATTACAAAATGAAAATTTGAAATAAAGCAGATGCAGTACACTAGAAGAAAAATAAAATTAACAATCTCATTTCCAGAAACTAGTAGATTCATTATGTTAGTAAACAATAAAAAGAAATGGAAGTTATCTAAAAATTGAAATGAGTCCCACTGCTTCCTAAAATTAGCAATCTATTCCCACTTCTTCCCACAAGGAGTATTAAAATGTCTTTAAAGAGGATTGAAAGGAAACTACCCTAATTTGAATAATGGATAGTTCTATTTAGGAGATGATAAAACAAGACAATGTTTAGGATTCATACAACATTGTGAGTTATGGAAAATGACGTTGTATAAAGACAAGAGTTGTCTGGTAAAATATATGTGGCAGAAAGGTTCTATGAAAATTTCTAAAAATTGATACAGTGTCATTTCATATAAAAAAAATAAGAGATGGTAGGGGAAAAAATGATATATTAACTAAACAATAGGGGTGTTATGTGATAGTTTTTAAAAATGGGGGACTAATGCGATAATTTGTCAAACCACATATGGTCTTAATAATATAACTTTTTTTGTTAAATAGATTAATCACTCTTATTCTACGAAACAACTATCCTTATTTTATACATGTTGCACCAGATTATCCTTTTCTTAAGACCTTTAGGTGTTTATGTTATACTTTTCTTTTCCCTTATAATAAAAATAAGCTTGAGTTCTGGTCTTAACCATGTATATTCTTATAATATAAATATAAACATAACCCCTACATGTCTTCATCCTTTCTAGTAATAGGCTTTATATTATTAGGCATGTTGTATTTGACGAAGAAAATTTTCCATATACCTCTTTTGTTAAGCAACCCTCTAATCCATATACTACTCTCATAATTTACATTTT
Source organism: Erythroxylum pedicellare (assembly GCA_027563575.1). Lineage (NCBI taxonomy): Eukaryota > Viridiplantae > Streptophyta > Magnoliopsida > Malpighiales > Erythroxylaceae > Erythroxylum > Erythroxylum pedicellare. Next base: position 19,241,335 of record JAOQMP010000001.1, read on the forward strand.
TGTCTCATTCTTACATCAAGCAACAAGTATTCCAAGTTTAGCAAATATTGCAACTCCAATAAATATTCAAAGTCCTACCACCTCCTTACCCCACAAAACAATACCAGTCAGTATAGCACGCAACACCAGTTTCCTCACAACATTATCTTCACAACCTCCATCTCCACGCTCCCGACCTTCCCACCTCAAACACATGCATCCTTGACCAACATCATTGATTCCATGACTCCTTGAGCCCAAACAAATTCCCTTAAACATGTTACCCGTCCTAAATTTTAGGCCTTTATGGATACCAAATATCCCTTGTTGCTTACTCGTTCTCTTGAGTAGGAGTCCTCTTGTTTTACTAAAGCTTCTAAGCTTCCTCAGTGGCGTGATGTTATAGAAGTAGAATGCCATGCTCTTATGAAAAAATGAACTTGAGACTTGGTTCTGAGGCCAGCCAACACTAATGTTATTAGAGAAAAATGAGTCTGCCATATTAAGACGCGACTTAATGGTTTAATTGAATGGTATAAAACTTGTTTATATGGTTCAGGGATTTAATCAAGAAGCTCGTGTTGATTTCTTTAAAACTTTTAATCCAATTGTGGACCTAACTACAATTTGCTGAGTTCTTTCTATTGCTTTTACTTAAAGTTGGTCTCTTAAGCAACTTGAAGTTATCAACACATTTTTAAATGGGGATCTCCTTGAAACAATTTTTTTAGAACAACTAAAGGCTTTATGGACCCTCGATTTCCTAACAATATATATCACTTAATAAGGCCTTGAATAGCCTCAAGCAAATGCTCAAGTGTGGTTTACCAAGCTCAAAGATCTCCTCCTATAGTATGGTTTTCAAACTTACTATTTTGACTCCTCTTTATTTGTTCATGCTCAGAATTCCTTTATCACATCTGTTTTTGTATACATCGATGATATTATGATTACAGGAAGAGATAATCAATATATCCATGCTTTCATACATGCCATGAATGCAACTTTCTCAATCAAAGAACTAGGTAAACTTCATTATTTTCTTGGCATTGAAGTCCAACATCTACCCTCTGATCTTTTTCTTTCTCAAACAAAGTATATTCGAGAACATTTGAAGCGCACCTATAAGGATAATACAAAACCTATTTCTTCACCAGCTAAAAGTAGCTTCCAACTTATTGCCTCGAGAGAAGCCATAAATGGTCATACGTTATATCATAGTGTAATTTGTTCCCTTTAATATGCTACTATCACTTGCCCTAACAGTTCATACGTTGTTAATAAAGCAAGTCAATACCTTTGCAAGCCCACAATTCAACATTCGCAATCTATTAAGCACATTCTTCGTTATTTAAATTCTTTTTTATGGCTTGCATTTTTTACCTAATTCCAATCCTCATCTTTTTGCTTTCTTTGACGTAGATTAGGAAGGTGACCCTGATGCACATCATTCCATATAGGGATATTGTGTTTATTTTGTTGATAACTTAGTTGGTTATCTAAGAAACAACATGTTGTTTCTCGATCCAGCACTAAGGTAGAGTATAGGGAACTAGCATCAGTTATGGGAGAGTTAGTTTGAGTGCAACAACTACTTCGTGAACTTAATATCCCTTTAAGATATTTACCTGTGATATTTTATGACAATCTAGGTGCTCGTTTTATGACAACAACCCAATGTTCCACATACATTCAGATTAATTATCACTTTGTACCATAAAAGGTGGAAAGGGGTGGCCAGAGAGTTTCTTATATTGTTTCTAGTGATCAATACATTGATATATTCACCAAAGCCCTCTAGGTTCAATGCCCTTTGTTCCAAACTTGACATTTCTTCATCCTCTACGTCAAGTTTGCGGGAGGATATTGAGATTAATTGACTTAGTCATATCTTATCTTATATGTTATGACAATTAGTAAATCTTCACTCAGTCAGCTTTTACTTTTGCTTCTTAATCTTTGAATTTGTTATGCAATAAAATATTTATTTGTTATTCTCAAAGTCCTTACTATAAATGAACTCTTATACAATTGATGTGAAGTCTCAATAAATAGAAACATTGATACAGACGGGAAATGAATTCAATGCACATCAAAACTGTATTTTTGAAAATAATGATGTAAAATTTTGTGGTGATTTTACAAAAATTTAACAGGAATAAATAATTCAATTACTTAAAATTTTCAATTTTAATGTAAAATTAGCAGCTGTATATGTCAACTTTTTTTTTCTCATATTTGTTTGGTCACCATCACATGAATTGTGGATGGAAATAGTTTAATTTTGATATTATGTGAAAATACGTAATAAACCCAATTATTCCAACGTTTAATACCGTTGGGATAAAAGATAACATGACACAACAATTGAACTAAATGTTGGTTTATAGTTCTCTCAAGAAATATATATATATATACACACACACATTAAATGTTGACAGATATATACATAGATTTAGCTCATTAATTTCCTTCAATTACTGTGACAGATGTGTTTACGGGAAAATATAATTTATACATTTAAGTCACGGTTTTAATTTTAAGAAAAAACAGAAGGTAACTCTAAATATGTCAAGTTTCAAATAGATATTCTTACTTATACAAATAGATGATAGGACTTGATTTCCTCCACTCGATTATAAAAGTGAAAGAAGTGTCAAATAAGTCATCCAAAGATTTTAGTCAAATAAAGAAGTATCAACAAAAGATATACATGAAATTTGATGTTTATTTGCAATAATATAATAAGAAGTATTAAATTAATAGATGATAAGGTTATTAAAAAAAATGAGGTTGTACGCTCTCCAACTAGCAATGGAGACTGACGAATCCAAACATAATCAATGCTAGGTAAGATTGAGAAAGATGCGGCTTTTATTAACCGGCAAACTGGTGCATGCCATTGTGTTACGTTCTCAACTTTACTACAAGACAGACAGCGAGTATATGCTGGGATAGTCTTCTTTAATTGTTGAAAAATCGGTTTACACAAACATAGAAACAGTTGGGTGCCGACCAGCTATCCTGTTCTTGGTTCAGTCCATAGATTAAATTACTTAAGGTTACGTGCTCAAGTTTCAATCACAAAAGCCGATCGTTCCATCACATTGATATTAGATAGTTGTACGCTTGATGTATCTTTGCCTACCATGACTTTATTCATATTAAACTTTCGATAGGAACATCAATTAGATCTTCTAAAACTCAATTATGGATAGACTTGTAACTTTAGTATGTAAAGATTGATCTAAATGTATATATAACCATGTATACGTTTTTTTAGAAGAAAACAATGTACGAAATCAGAGAATACACGTAATCAATTTAGTGCCCAATAGAAAGGGACTTCATTGAATAGATGTTAGTAACAGCAGACTGACGTTGACATCACAACAAAAGTCAAAACAAAATTATTAATTGAAGTCCAGATAATTTACTTATTGTTCTAAGTTCTAACAACAGAAATTGAACAAGTAATGACGAGTTTTACAATGTGTCTAAAAAATTTTGAAATTACAAGTTGATGCTGGCCAAATAATTTTCCTAATTAAAATACGATTTTTAATTAATCATCACTTGTTTTGATTAGTAATTGCTAGTTCTAGTGTTTGGTAATGATATTTAGCATTACAGTCTTTCTAAATAATAACTAATAGTTGCACTGTGGTACATTGTGAAAATAATAATAACAATCAGCTAAGAGTTTGCCGCTGAAAATTTTAGAAACCAAATCGAAGGGTACGCACGCTTTCCTCTTCCTATAACTTTCTCATCTCTTGTCGTAATTTCTATCCATTCTGGCTAAATTGGATTATCATAAAGTTTTTAGCAAATAGCTAAAACTACAAGTTAATTCTTGTTCTGAATACATGCTTACATTTGTTGTTGATCAGTGGAAAAATGGTGAGTGGCGCCTAGGTTAAGGTGAAAGACTCTGCATACTGAACTGACACACCTTTGGTTCTCGGAAATTTACAGGTATAGGTATTGAATGTTTAACCATGTCGTGTGGGTGCTTTGCATGTCTAAAACTTGTAGTAGAACCAACAAGTGTCCGTCACCGGATGCACGTCATTCTAAGGCCTGACTAATCATGGGTCCTCTTTATACTCGTTCGTGGTCTCCTCAACTACATTTGCTGTAACAGTTTTCTCTTGGATATGATGACACTGATTCCTCACTCTGCTGTTTTATGGTTTCTCAATTATTATACTTTTCTTTTACCTGGTCTTGTTTCAGACGATATGTAACTTTTTCTTCATGACTGGATTCGACTTTCGAAACTATTGTAGGTATGTAGCAACAATTTATGTTACTTTTAATTAATTGATCACCAGTAACCTAATGCTTCTTCTTCATCCTTAACTTGTTACTGAGAAATAAAAAGCAACAACTGACGTCCCTTTTGAACATCACTTTTTCTTCACCTGCACATATGTTTAACTTATGTTCGTCCACTAATGATTCATCAGCTCCTGTGTTTGGATTGAAAGTCAATAAATACGCTCGGGGGTCGATATTCTTTTTATCGGTTGAGACTTGAATTAATGGCTGCACTTGCATGTTGAAATTCATTTTTTCTTGAGGCCCCATATGATGAATCAAAACCTTATGTGTGCATATCATAAACTTTAATCCATCTAAATGGAGAAAGAGTTTCCACAAAAGCTTTTATGGTTGCTTGAATAAGTGTGTTGGTAGCGAGGGAACGGTTAAACAGCTTTTAAGATCATGCGTCCAACTTGAATATGAAAAGGATAGATAATTAATTGTGCAAACAAGTGAAGATAAATTTCTAAATCAAGTATGGCTGGTTTGAATTTCAACGAAAAATTGATTCGCAATGATAGATATAGTTAACGCCACAGATGACGAAGCATAATATCTTTGCATATTTCTTTTATGCAGTAATTTTATTTTAAAGAAGACCTAGGTTAAGAAATCAAATAATAAATTCATTAAAAATTAGGGATATCTTTAAGATTCTGTTATTATATTAAAAGACATTTCAACTCAAAAACTTAACCTATTAAATAAACCATATATTATTTTAACAATTTATATAAGAATTAGAGTTTATTAAGTAAAAATAATTATATTTTAAATTTTGTCTTTTGCATAATAATTTAACCTTTTTGATACATTAAAATCTAATTGAAATAATTAATCTAGATTAATTTGGTCGTACTTTGAAGAAATCCTAATTGATTATATTCGACAATTATTCATTCTATTTAAATTGAAGATATTTTATATTTCATATCACAAATTATAAGTACTCTTATGCCAATTTTGGTCATATATTTCTTTCAAATTTTATTATTCTCTTATTTAATTATTATTTTCCTGGCCAGTTATTTTAATTCCTTTAAGGATTTTAATTTCCCTTTTTTTTCCCCCTCTCACCAAGTAGTAACTATTAAAAATCAGGTATGACATTTACGGGGTCCCTACTTGTGCTCGCGCCTTTCATATTTCCTGTCTGTTTGGTTCAGCTTTTAGAGAATGAATAAGCACTTTTTTTCACCACAAAAGCTGTTTTTAATAAAACTGAGTGTTTGACTGTAAAATCCAATAGCACTTTTTTTCCATAGAAATGACTTTTCTGAAAGCTAAAATACAGCTTTTTGAGAAGCTCAAATTTGGAGCTTTTCAAAAAAGTACTTTTTCAGGCAGATTTTTCTGATTAATTAATGAACTTATTTTTTAGCCCCTTTTACTTTTATGTTTTATACATAATTCTCACAACACCCACAAACACATTTTCACGTTTATTTTGATATTTATATAATATTATTTGACTTTTTTATATATTTTAATATTTATTTTTATAAGTTTTACTTATATTATAATCCATATAAAAGATTTGGTTCGATATATTTTTATTTATGATTTACATGGTTTAAAATTATATAACAATTAATATATTGTGCTTTGCATATTGTTTAATATATTTTAAATAATATTTATATGCATAAATTATTTTTATTATAAAATAAAATATAGTTAAAATTAAAAGTACTTTTTATTTTTATGTTGTCAAACAGTCTATTGTATGAATCTCTTTCAAAAAAGTTCTTTTTTTAAATGACAGCTAAATAGCCAACTGACTTCTTACAAAAGCTCTTATTAGAAAAGCTCTACTAACAAAAGCTTTTCTGCCAAAAACTCTACTAATATAAACCCATCCAAACAGGCTCTTCAACCCTCCTACTTTATATAATATCTTAATCAAGTCTTTGTTGTTATATTAATTCTATCAAAATAAAAACCATTTCTCTTGTTTAATCAAGGAACATTATAGTATGTGATAAACTAAAATACTTTTGATAATCATATCAGATAATATGTAGAAAAGTTGATGGATTTATTTTTATCAATTTTAATTGTAACGGAACTCTACATTTTAGTGAAATTTTGTTGTTGTAATTTTATAACCGAAGTAAGAGAAAAAAAATTGAATCATTAATTGATTTAATTTGTTCAGGTGTATGACAACCATGATTATAAAAAAAAATAGGTAACTTAGTGAATTAAGAAATTAACGTAAGTAAGAAGAATTTGAAATAAATTATCGAATAAAAGCTATCCAAAAATAAAAATGAAAATAGATGCTGATTTTAAAATTTAAATTAGATTCAAAACAATATTGGAAGAACATCTTTTTGCTTAATAAACCTAACCTCTTCTTACGAGCGAGATGATTACGTCCCTGTTAAAGGACTGACCTTTTTAATCATATATAATTTGTCTAACCGGCCATTAATTATTCTAATTTGAAACTTATGAAAAAACAAAGCAATTTATTAACCTTAATCAAATTCGTTTTATGTATGCCTGTGCCAAGTTGTATTTCTTTATTAACAGTAATATAGCCGTTCCATATTTCCATAGTCGACCTTTCACGTTGACGTCAGTGTACTAACCAAACCCTAGTTTAATAAGAAAGTTGACGATCAAAAGTTGTGTTTAATCTGGTGTGATAAACAAGTGACGGTCAAAACTTGTTTATCGTAGTCTGAGTGTGAGAAAGGCAAGGTTGAATCTCTCAAAACGCCATCCATTGTCCAATTTATATTTCTTAATGGCAGGAGTTCTTATCATCATTAATTTACTAATAACTCAAATATAAATCAACCTGTGTCTAGCTGACGTTCGGAAAAAGACAAATTAGTTATCAATTACGCAACGCGAATAAGCGATTAAACAGGAAATTAAGAAGACGAGGCTGACTATCATCAAACTAGTGGCGCTCAAGAAATGCAAAGCATTCTTCCCACTAGTTTTGGCAAATTGGCCCACTTACATTCAATTTGATGCATGAAAGGCGGCTTAATGACAAAATTATTAGTTGACGAATAATTTCGTTTGGAACTCAAATTGTACGCGTACGTGACCTTTCACATTAGTTAAGACTCGTGACTCAAGCTTTCAAGTAATTGAAGAGATGCCTAGGGTTAAATTTTCAATTTCTAGTGGCATGTTTATGCTTTCCAGTACAAAAGAAGAAAAAGGAGAAATATACCAATCCGTTTTTGGTGTACAGACAAATACTAATAAAGCTAGATATATTTAACATACGCGTCTTATGTGGGATCCTTAATATCTTTTAAATAAGAGATTTTATGAATTTAAAGAAGTTTTAAAACATGACGATCTCCTACTGTTTAAGGCAAATGTTATATTCATTGTGGTCATCCACATAGCTTAGCAATCCATTTTGTAATTAGGATGTGAAATTAAATCTGAATTTTTTAACAGATGAAATTTAATATCCGATCCCCACACTACAAAAAGAAAAAGGATAATTGCTTTTACGTAAAATATGAATAGTTGTTGAAAGCATTAAGGGGTACAGTTGTGACTTGTGAGTTAACATTAATTTTAGGAAAAGTCCAGTTAGTGGTATATCAGTTTGGGTGAAACAGCCCACCCGGCCCCTCCTCTCTCCAAATTTGGTTTCTCATCATCTCCACGCGTCTCCGTCGTCTGTATCTTTTCTTTAATGAATTAATAGATAGATACCTAATCATCATTCAACAATTTCTCTGCTCACACTCTAACACACCACACATGTTGCATGTACATATAATACCCTTCACCTGTGTATGCATACCATCTTCAGTCCCCACTAGCTGAGATTAGGGTGTGTGTGTGTTTTTCAAGTTCCAAATTATGATGCAGAAGAATGGTGGTGGTGGTGAAGACCAGATAGTGGTTGATTTAGGTAATATTGACCCTCAAAGACTCTTTTTGGAAGGAGAATACGATGATCATCAGGTACATCACAAACCACCCTTTTACATCAGCTCTCTCTCTCCCTCACAAATGGAGTCTCTGGCCGCTGTTTGTGACGCCTTCTTACCATCCGTCGACGTCCCCGCCAACACTGCCGTAGACGACTCCGTCGCCACCTTCTACCGGTCATCGGCTTCCATGGCCGGAACTCCTGAACGAGTAGGACTTCGATTCTTCACAATCACAACCCCATGAATTGGATACATACAATATATTATCTCTGTGCTGGTCACCATCTAATATATTTTATTCACTTTGCATGACACTGATGCACGCACATCTTTACAGTTCTTTAAATTTCTTTTTGAATTTTTTTCTTCCATTCATATAAACTGTTACAATAGACATAATAGAGATGACTTCTGGTGACCAACGACAAAAAAGGTCCTTCTCATGCATGTCCCCATTTCTAAGCAGTTGATGCCGTGACTTTTCCTTTATAAACTAAGATATTCATACGGAAGAATGATGCACTTCTTTAATCCAAGTTAAACCGGAATCAAGGAAAGAAGTACACCCCAGGTCCCAACCTTATTAATTGAATATATGTGGTGGTCCAAACTCTAAGATTTTCCCGAACAACTTTTCACGTATTTTTTTGTGATATATATGTACTTTGATTCGCCAAGATACTACTGGAGCTAACAATAGTTAAGAGCCCTGCTATTTTACACTTGCTATCTTTAGTTTTAATTTTAATGGTACAGCTTTACACGACACCCATGTTAAAGCTTTAAATTTGCTATCGCAGTCATTTTCCAAGTCCAAACTTTGTGCATTATTATAATTACTTTTTTTTTGTTAATATGAAAATTGATATTAAAAGTGAATACCACAAGCAATGATCAGTTACATGTTTATTATTTAATGGTAAGAATGAATTGTCTTTATGATATGGATGCAGGTAGGAGGACTGATGAGTGAAAGGCTGAATCACCCAAAGAAATGGTTGATTATGTTGGTGTTATGGCTTCTATCAACAAGGCTTGGAACATTAATTTTGTGCGGGCCGAATAGTATTACAAGCCATTTTCCATACTTTCAGAGTTTCCCCCATCTTCCTCAGAAGAAGAGAGAAGAGATACTGACTTTTTGGAAATTCAACTTTATCTATCTGCTCAGAATGCTTTTCAAGGCCATGAAACTCCTCTGTGTACTAGTCTACTTCTCCCAGGTAATTCAAATTTATTATTATTAATTAAGGGATCCTTAGTCCCTTGTCCTTCAATTTCAAGATCAATTTTGAATTTTTTTAGCTCAAGTTCGGCTGCTGTAGTGGCAAGTGGTGATCTTTTATCTGCAGCTGCAACTTTTTATTTTAATTTATAAATATTAATAAATAGAACCTTATTGGTTACTTGAACATGATTTTCACTAAAATTAGAATAGAATGCATCAAGTGAAAACGACCGTTAATAAGAAGATGTGTGATAGGTGCGTCTTTGTATCTTATAATTAATTAATGACAATCTTATTATATGAAAGTGAAATAATTAATGATAATGTTTAATTATGTTAAAATATTTTAATAAAAACTAATAAGATGTTTTTTATAATATTATGAAATATTTTTAATGATTTTAAGTATAGTTTTAAAAATAAGGAAAGTATTGAAAAGATCATTATTATAATGCACGAAAATCATACGTAGTAGAGTTGCATACATTGGATGTAGCCTTAGAGGCCCAAGAGATGGATTTTCGGTTAACTAACCAACGAAAGCTTCGGACCTCCAATTTCAGGTAAACGACGAAAACGACAACCTGACATGGAAAGCGATAGGCTATCCTGGACCTGACCCACAGTTCAAACCACCAATCAACAGCCAAAATAAGTCGTTACAACATTCCCCAAATGGGAGATCAAATCATAGACATAATGAGCAGATCAAAGAGGAAGCTAACAAGGAAGAGCTATTCGGACCTCTATATAGAGGACTTGTTAACATGAGTCTTCCGAGAGACATAGTCGGCGACACTTTACGTCTATCTGGATTTCCCATCTCTGTTCGTCACGGCAAAGGAAATGCGCCTGGTTCAACATCTCCATCATTGGTTATACAATGTGATGCAGTGGTGATTGGTTCTGGATCCGGTGGCGGCGTACTTGCCGGAGTTCTTGCCAAGGCTGGCTACAAAGTACTCGTCTTAGAGAAAGGAAATTACTTTGCTAGAAACAATCTGCCTCTTCTTGAAGGGTTTGCAATGGACCAAATGTATCTATCTTCCGGTTTGTTAGCTACTGATGATATGGGGGCAGTAATACTTGCGGGATCAACAGTAGGTGGAGGCTCTACGGTTAATTGGTCAGCTTCCATTAAGACCCCTCAACATGTTATAAACGAATGGAGTCATCACTACGGTTTAGAGTTATATGGCAGCAAATTGTACAAGGAAGCACTAGATGTTGTCTGTGAGAAAATGGGGGTTCAGTCTGAAATCAACGATGAAGGGTTCAATAATGCGATTTTAAGGAAAGGGTGTCAAGAATTAGGCTACCCTGTCAACACTATTCCACGAAACGCGGAGTCCGATCACTACTGTGGTTGGTGCAGTCTTGGTTGCAAGGATGGAAGGAAGAAAGGCACCGCCGAGACATGGTTGGTAGATTTGGTGAATTCCGGGAATGGCGCAATTCTGCCGGGATGTGAAGCCATAGAAATTTTACGTAAGCGAAAGAGCGGTAAACGTAGGGAAATAGCAAGTGGAGTAGCATTTGAATTTGAATACAAAGGGATAAAGGACTTATGTGTAGTTGAGTCCAAGGTGACAATTGTTGCTTGTGGTGCCATAAGCACACCCGCATTGTTAAAGGCAAGTGGCCTGAAGAATCCTAACATTGGCAAAAACCTACGCCTCCATCCAGTAACAATGGCTTGGGGCTATTTCCCTGAAGCTCAATGGCCAGAGGAATGGAAGAAAAGTTATGAAGGAGGGATAATGACAGCAATGTCTACAGTTGTTGCAGACTTTGACAGGAGTGGATATGGAGCAGTGATTCAGACACCATCATTGCATCCTGGCATGTTCTCAGCACTTATGCCATGGGTGTCAGGTTCTGACATGAAAAGGAGAATGTCAAGAATTTCCAGGACAGCTCATATATTTGCATTGGCCAGGGATAAAGGATCAGGAACAGTGAGTTCACCATCCTCAATAAGCTACCAAATGAATGCCGACGACGAGAAGAATCTACAGAGAGGATTAGAGAGGATTTTACGTATACTGGCAGCAGCAGGAGCTGAAGAGATTGGTACACATCACCCTAAAGGAAAGAGCTTGAATGTGAAGAAAGTAAGCTACCATGAGTTTGAGAGGTTTGTGAAAAAAGAGAGTTCAAGACCATTGAGAGACTTGTCATCGCAGATATGTTCAGCACATCAAATGGGGAGTTGCAGGATGGGTTTTGATCCTAAAGATTCTGTAGTAAACCAGATGGGTGAGACATGGGAAGTAGAGGGATTGTTTCTGGCAGATACAAGCGTTTTTCCAACAGCTTTAGGTGTGAATCCAATGGTTACAGTTCAGGCAATTGCTTATTGCACGGCCCAATCGGTGTTGGAAGTTCTTAGGAGAAAAAATGAATTTGTCAAGGAGAATTTGTTCTGAAGAAATTTATCAGGTTAGTCCACAACTTCGACTTGACAAACTGAGCAAATGTCTGTGGTATGAGAAGCTAAGTTTAACATTTGGGACTAATATACGTAAAGCAATGTACCATCGATCTTATTAAAGGCCAAGCTCTGTGATTTGATGGGCCTTAACCTACTGTCATGGTATTCACGTAAATGCATAACTAGCTTTTGATGTCTTAAAGATTTCAATATTTTCAGAACTGAGACAAAGTAACATTGTCGATACAATTTATTTACAAGTGAAAAAATGATTTATTAATATAAGTCAAATTTAACAAAAAAATTTTTACATATCACTACAAGTATTGGTTCGTTCAAAACCAATCTACTTTTAGCATATCATAGATAATAAAAGTTAGATTTTTCAAATACAGAGTACATCTAATTTAGTGATAAATGATAAAATTTAATGTATAGTTCTTCGAGTTTGGTAATATGGATCTTAACTTATGATATAACAAATTGATTTTATTTGTTAATTTTATATCGTTCTTATATGTGAGGAGACATCTTTTTCATTATTATATTTTCAGAGTGTTAGATCTTTAAAATACAATAGAATATGCCATTGAAAATACATGATTTTCCGATGTCATATTGTGAATCATATGAAAGGATTTGAATCGTGAAAAAATTGAAGGTATTCTTAAAGCAAAAAAAAAGAAATGACATTAAAAGTGTCAATACTTATCCAATATTTTTTTATTAAAACTAAGAAATTCAGAATATTTCTTGTCCTAAAATAGTAAATATGTTTTATTGCACACTAAATGTCTCATTTATTTTTTATGCAATATTTATATCGTTTAAAACTAAATTGTCTCATAATTGGATTTAAGTGAATCATTCACTACAAGAAAAATAGAATCTAGCAACGGAAATTACCGACGGAATTTGTACACATTCCGTCGGTAAGTTTATTTAGCGACGAAAATTTTTTATACCGTCGACAAATTTACCGACGGAAATTTTTTATACTGTCGATAAATTTACTAACGAAAATTTTATTCGGTTGGTAAATTTATCGAAAGAGAATATTTTTCTGTTAGAAAATTACCAACGGATTTGGTTATTCTGTCAGTAATTACCTACAGAAAAAAAATTCTGTCAATAAATCCAATATATTTTACTGACATACTTTTTTTCCATCGGTAAATTTGCTAAAAGTTGTTTTTTAAAATTTATCTGTATCTAAGCATATCATATTATACTATAATCAAAGCATATCATATTCTACTATAATCTAAGCATAATGCATTACAAAAATATCAATGTAAGTTATATCATATTTCAAGTAAAACAATTGAAATTATGAAATTCATACTAAAAAAGAACTGAAATTATTTTTTCAAAGAATAGACATTTCATCAAACACCTTACATGCATCAGAAATTTATCCCAACATCAAAACTAAAATCACGTTTTGTCCCTTCTATCCCTAACATTTATACCTTAAATTTGTTTTCCAATCACAAAATATATAAATAAATGAAAGTAATCAAATACCTAAATTAACTTTCATCCAATATACGAAAAAACACATGGCAGGAGTTGCAAAAATACCTCCACCGAAGGACACCTTGACAATGGTCGGAGAAGATAACGCCGATGAGTTAGAAAAGGAGTCCACAACAGAGAAACCAGAGAGAAGAAAACTGAAGATGAGTCGCAGGAAGAAGGAAGAAGAAGACGCAGGTAGGGAGGGAGAGATGTCGAGTGAGTTTAAATTTAAACAAAATTTACTGACGGAAATTTTCGTAGGTAAACTCAAAATTTTTGTATTCCACTAATAATTCCAGCTTTTTTACTGACGGATATCTTATACCATCGCTAAATCATTTACCAACGGGTATCTTATGCTGTCGCTAAAGTCTATCACAAAATTTACCGAGATGATTTCCCTCCATATTTAGCGACGGATATTAGTACCGTCGCTAAACGAAATTTTTTTTGTCAATTGTACCGATAGAAATGGATTTTCCGTCGATAATTTGCAACGGTACATTTTTCGTCAGTAATAGCCGTCACTAAAGTCCATCACAAAATTTACCAGGATGATTTCCCTCCATATTTAGCGACGAATATTAGTATCGTCACTAAACGAAAATTTTTCTGTCAATTTTACCAACGGAAATGGATTTTTTGCGGTAATTTGCAACGGTATATTTCCCGTCGGTAATTTTTCATTGCTAAATCTCGCTTTTCTTGAAGTGATTTATATTTAACTTTTAATATTTAGTTTTTAAACTTTTTCAAATAATATTAACTTTATGCATTTATATTAAAATCACTGGGCAAAATTATTGAGACAGGTCTCCATACTCATTAGACCTCTTGCAGAGAGCATATATTGAGCAAGTGCTACAAATATTTAATATGACTTATTGTAAATCTGTTGCAACACCTAACTCCCACGGAGAGAAATTATCTTTGGCACAATGTCCAAAGAATGATATAGAGAGAGGCTGTGAACAATGGGCCTTATTCTACTACAGTTGGTAGCCAGATGTATGCTCAGGTGTGAACTAGATTGGACATTGGCATTTGCTGGTAGACTATTGAGTAGATATAACCCAAGAATCGACCACATCAGGGTATATCTTTATGTTAACAGATGGTACAATATTGTAGAAGAGTGTCAAGCAGACATTAGTGACTTCCTCGACTATACATGCAAAGTTTGTGGCATGCTATAGAGCTGCTACACAGACAGTTTGGCTCAGGAACTTTATTTTTGAGTTGTTTGTGATTGATTTAGTGATTAGACCCATTTATTTATATTGCGATAATCTTCTGTTGTATATTGAATAACAACAATAATTACATCACAGGGTCTAAGCATTTAGAGCTCGAATATTTGACCATAAAGGAATTAATACAGAAAGGTAACTTTAAGGTGGAGCATCTGAGGACTGAGAATATGCTTGCCGATCCTTTAACTAAAAGACTTCGCCCATATGTTTTTAAGAGACATGTATACAGTATGGGTGTATTAAAGTCCTTAGACACTATTAGTTAGGGATGACAATGTTTGCTCCTTGTACATTTGTTTATTTTTCATGTATTATAACAATATGTTTTATCAATACAAATAATATCATTTTGCTCTCAATCATGCATGTTGTTATATGTTGCAATAATACATGTGAAAGTCGTAAGATTTTTATCGATCTTAAGCATTTTGAAGGTCATTGGACATATATATACAGATTGACCTTGATCCTATATCATTAGGAAACATACAAATACATATATCAATCCATTGATTTTTGACATAATATAGGGGGATGTAAGCATTTAATCCTATAAGGGTTCTTTAATGTAGTTTAACATTCAGTAAGAGAAAACAAATTTCTCTAATGTTGTTTAGTATAAAGTTCAGAAAAATTTAGACCTACAAACGGAAAGATGATACATTTTAGATCATATAAATATCATCCTAGTTTATCATACTTTATTTTCTCATTCATGTTAGTAAGGTATTAGATATTTGTGATTGTATTGGATCTGTGTTATACATGACCCGTGCATTTGATATTTTCTAATATTGAAAGCCTTACGGGACATAATAATGGACTTTCATTATCTTTGATTCAAATGATTTTTAAACTTGGTTGACTTATACATTGATTTGGCTTAACCATTTTTTACTAATTTTATAATTGTTACATCTACTATAATTAATTATTGTCCACAGGGAGAGTGTTAGTAATTTTCCTAAAATTGAACAACAATTAATTATAATTTTATGATTTTAATAAATTTACGGTTGAGCGAATAGAATTTGATCTAATTAAAAGAAAATAAATTAACTCAATAAAGGACCTGGTTTAATGGGCTGAAGTTCAGCGAAGAAAATGAAGCCTAATCAGTATAAGCCGAATATCCATTGGGCTTGTGATCGAGAGGAAGGCCTCCTACTTCTACTTAAGTAAGTCATGAATGTTCAAATTCTTTGATCCATTAAGAGGTTTATACATTAAGAAAGTCACAAAAAGATGTTACCGACATCTAGTTGATCAACTTTTGTAAAGGTTCTCGAGAAAGTTCGAAAGTTTTAGCATTGAAAAGCTCGTTTAAAGTTATGGAAAGAAAAAAAAGTATTTCTCATGTTTTCTTTGTTTATTCACTTTCACGTTTGATCCTGGGTGCATAACTAGACTCATGTTTTGCATTACATTATCAAATTCAAAAATATTTGTAAACATCTTGTCAAGTGCAAGAAGCGAGCCAACATATTTATGGCTCTATGTATATCAATTGTGAGATCATTAATCTGTATGATTACATGTTGCCAAGTGCAAGACCATATGTCTACACATTATTAAGAACGAGACTATATCTATGCTTTTCTATAGCACATAATCGTATATATTTACTTCTACATCTTTTCAAGTGTGAGATCGCTAGTTTTCATGTTTGAGCCTTATAAAGTGCAAGACTGCATGCAAGTGCTTTATTAAGTGGGAGAATGCAAGCATGTGTCCTATCACTTACAAGATGACATGTCTACAGTTTTGTATTTTATTAGGTGTGAGACTGCTAGTTTATATGTATACATCTTCTTGGTCATAATATTACATGTCTATATCTTGTTGAGCTATGGACTATATGCCTAAATCTTATTAACCATGAGATGATATTCATGCATCTTTATCAAACGCGAGATTACATGTCTATGAATCTAACTCTTATAAAAACAAGATGTTGTGCCTTATCAAGCATAAGGTTAAATGCTTTCTTTTTGTCGAACATAAGACAACATATTTACAATTATGTGTCTGATTGAGGATAAAACTATCTTTTCAAATATGTGATTTGTTAAGCACAAGGTTATAGACCTATGTCTTCTTCTTCTTTTTTAAAGGGAAAATTGGTATTAATAAATAATTATGTCAAAAAGCAAAAGGTTGATCATGGGTATACCTAATAACATGCATAAAGCAACATGTGTAGGTTTAACAATAACCAGATATTAAAATAAATACATGTGTTCGATGTTCATAGAATATAAGGTGAGATGCAAGTTAGATCTAAGTCGTTGAGAACAGTTAGCTCCTTGACTCCTTTAATAACTTTAGTGATTAGTGCATCCAAAGCTTTGCTCTCAGCCTCAAATCTACGCAACTTTCTTTCCTTCCAAATGAAATATGCAATCAATCCAAGAGCTTGAGTGTGAGACTCCAGTGCGATATTATGACTCTACATATTATCGATTGAAAAATTGTGATTATATGTCTTATTGGGTATGAGATTAATATTTTGTGTCTTATTGAGATTTAGATAACTAGTCTGACTATTTTTCCCTTATTAAATGCTAGATTATATATCTGTTTCTTATTAAGTGCAATACTACATATTTATAGTTCTATATTTTGTTGAACTTGAGATCATGTATTTGCAATTTTAATTTTTTGAAACACAATATTGCTAGTATGTACATCTGCACCTTGTTGATTGTGAGATTGTATGTATACATATCATTAAGCATAAGATAATATGTATGTATCTTATTGAGAGCAAGACTGCGACAATACATCTTGTCAAATTTAAGACTACATGAGCACAAGGTAATGCTTTTTTTTCACATTTGTGTCATTTTAAGCGTGATATCACTAGTTTGCATGTTTTCTTGTCGAGCACGAGAATGTATGCTTGTGTTTTATAGTATGCGACTGTGTATAAGCAACCTTGTGTATTAGGAAGTATGCGCTGTATACAGGGTCGTTCCTAAGTTTTATAAGCCCTTGGTGAAATTTAAAAAAAGGACCCCAATAAATTGACAATATACTTAAGTTTACATATTTGTATGAAACATAAATGATTCAATTTATAAGTTTACATAATCAACTAAATATTAAATGATCATAACACTAACAAATACACAGAGGATCATGATTTA
>JAOQMP010000001.1:19289201-19304350 GCA_027563575.1 Erythroxylum pedicellare
AATATGAACTATTTTGTAATTTTTAAAAATTTTAGGGACTATTTCATAAATTTAAAAAATTTCTCGAAACGGTACCCAATACCAACCGGTACCGGTACAGGTACAATTCCGTTCCAGAACTCAATCCTATACCAAACTTGGTACGGTATTCATAACATTAAACAACATAATTAACATTAAAATGATAAAAAAATAAAAATAAAAAATAAAAAGGACTCATGCCTGCGACATTTATAGCACACCTGTTCTGTTGCGGGTATGACAATTATTTTTTAAGAGCAAAATAAAGAGAGTTATTGACTTTTGCATTTTAAATTTAGTTGAGTGAAACGCTTGCTATACTTTTCATCGTTTACTAAATACTTTTACCGATTGTTTCGTATGATTAATCAACTAAAAATTTTGAAACCTCTAAAAATCAGCTTATGTGCTGTTTACCTTTCGAAACCAAAATTCATTTCGACTTTTCAACATGAACTGATTAATTAGCTGTTTTAAAAAACCTATAAAAGGAACAAAAAAACACTCTGACATCATCAGAAACGAAGGGTAAATATGGGCATTAATTTAGAGAAAACATCAAAAAGAAAAAAGAAGACCGAAAACACAAAAGAGAGCGTGAGTAAGACGGAAAAGAGAGCGTGAGTGGGTAAAACTGTACAGAGATGTCAATATGTCGAGCTAAACTCGGGCCTTTCCTATCTTAGCCTGGCCTATAGCTCAACTCATGGTTGGATGCGTCATAGGTGGGGCGAGACGACCTGGTTCAATTATATATATTTTTTAAATAAAAAAACGATATCATTTTTTATTTTTAAAAATTCGAAATTGTTTTTGACATTTCAATCGAGCCAAACAATTTTAACTTATAATCTGCTCGTGATCTAGGCCAAAATCAAGCTGAACTGGGGGATCAAATGAAAATTGACATTGCTAAAACCGTAAAAGGCTTAAAGGATTAAATTATCTGATAGCCCTTTATAAATTCCAAGGAGTTCTTTTGGTTACTAACGAAATAGTGAGTGAAAAATAAAAAATATATTGATTTTATTTTTAAAGAGTAATACTATTTATAGAATGCTTCTTTTTCATTTTCCTTTTAAAAATGTAATTAAATCTTTTAAACTATTTTTATGATTATTAAATCTTTTCCAATATTTTAGTTTTTTTCTCTTAACTAAATTAATTTTTTAATTATTTTTATTTTAATAAAATATTTTATTTTAATATATTTTAATTTCTTATTTATTATATATCAATTTTATAATAATTTATTATTAATTAAATATTTAAATTTTCAACTTTTATTATCGCTTAAAATATTGATAAATTCCCGTGATTTAAGAATTATAAAAGATGCAAGGTTTTGGATTGCTTAGCGCATGCCTACTCGGCCGTGAATTGGTGGGCGGGAAGAGAGAGAAATTTAAAAATTAAGAAATTGAAGGGTAAATTTGGAAAAGAAGAATTAATATGGCGCGAATGGGGGTGGAATGAAAATGAAAGGAAATTCCAAGGAATGGGGTTGTTGTTGAATAGGATTGGGGTTTTGCGATGGAAATAGGAAAGGGAGAGAGGCAAGTGGATCTGGTCAAGTCGTTTAAGCTTGCTGTTCGTTCTCTTCTCACATGCTGTTCTGCTCAGGTTTCTCTCCTCTTGTTCTCTCTCTCTTTAGTTTTGTATTTTATTTGTTGATTTTTTAATATTTAATTCAGGATTTTAGCAATGCATTCTCAAGTTTCAGTGGTATCGAGCAGCAACGTCTTCGTCGTCTCTTTATTCAGGCATTTCACTCCGTCTTCCTTATGTTTCTTTGTTTTCCATTTTCTCAATTTCCTCCAAATATCTTGCAGGTCATTACTTCGTTGCATCCTTTGATTGAGGTATTCATCTCTCTCACTATAATTAATGCGCTCGGTTTTCTAATGTGTTCTTCTTTAATCTTTTTTTTTTTTCCCCTTATCTGTCTTTGCAGGAAGAGTTCGACTCTTTGTGCCTTGAAACCCAGGTGCGTGTTTCTTTCTTTTCATCATTACGTTTAATTTCCAAGTGATTCAGAGTATTTGAGTTGAGTTGCTCTAATCATTAGGATCCATAGGCATTTCTATTAGCGAAAGGTTAAATTTTCAGTGGGTTTATATCCCCTTTATGTGCTTCACATGTCGGTGTGTTCTTATTTGACGATGTTGGAAATAACAGAGCAAGAAGGTTAGAACAATTGCTGTGTTCTATCTAGTTATTGGGAGAAAGATGCCTTTTAAATAGGCTTACCAAAGAGACATTAAAGTCTAACAGACTTATCTAAGGAAATCTGAAAGCAACGTTCAAAAATAAAACAAACTCTATAGTTACTGAATCTTGAAGGATTCAGTTAACAAAAGAACTTTGAATTAGTCATAGCCTTCAACACTCCTCTTTAATTCAAAGTTGGTGATGTGCAATTGTGCCCGAAGATCTTCAAATCTTCCAGTTGGTAATGCGTTTGTAAGCAAATCAGCAAGTTAATGCTTTGAATTGCAGAATTTTGGCTTCACTTGCTCTGCTGTCACAAGATCCCTTATGAAATGATGTTTGATTTCCACATGCTTGGTTCTTCCATGCACAACTGGATTTTTGGCCATAGCAACTGCAGATGAACTATCACACATAATATGAGTTGCCTCTATTTGCTTTTTTCCCAAGTCTTTAGCAATCTTCGAAGCCAAACTTGGCAAACAGTAGTTGTTGCTGCTACATACTCAGCCTCAATTGAGGATAATGCAATTGTAGCTTGCTTCGTTGATATCCATGATATTGGACCTGATTCGAGAATAAAGCAATTCCCTGTTGTACTCTTCCTATCCACATGTGAACCAACCCAATCACTATCAGAGTAACCTTTCAAGTTGAAGTTTTGACCTTTCATATACCAAATTCCATAAGTACTTGTTCCAACTATATAGCAAAGAACCCTCTTTGTAGCTCCATAGTGTTGTTTTGATGGATAGTGCATAAACCTTGGGATTACACCAACTGCAAAAGATAGATCAAGTCGAGTATGTGTAAGATATATTAATTTTCCCACCATGCTTCTGAACCTCCTTGCATTTTCCATATCCGTTCCATCTTTTAGTTTCAATTTCTCATTTGTATTCATAGGTGTGATAGCTGTCTTACACTTCTCCATGTTGTAACTCCTCAAAAGATCTGTTGTATACTTCTGTTGAGACATGAAAATGCCATCATTAGTCTGTTTAACTTCAACACCTAGGAAACATCTTAATTTCCTAAATCTGTTATTTCAAACATGCTTATCGTGGCATCCTTGAACTCAAATATCAATTGAGTTGATGACTCTGTGCATATCATATAATCCACATACAAACTAACTATGAGAAGTTCATCAATGCCTTTCTTCTTTAGGTACAAAGTTGGTTCATTTGGACTCCTTTTAAATCCATTTTGATGAAAAAAAGTGTCTATCTTACTATATTATGCAAGAGGAGTTTGTTTCAATCCATATAATGCCTTTTCAATCTGTACACCTCTTTTGATCTTGATACCTCAAATCCTCTTGGTTGTTGAACATAGACTTCTTTCAATTCTCCACTTAGGAAGGCAGACTTAATATCAAATTGATAAACATTCCATTGTTGTTGAGCTACTAGTGCAATAACTGTCCCAAATCTTGCAACATGAGAAAAAGTTTCTTCATAGTCAGTACCTTGCTCTTGGGTGAATCCTTGTGCCACAAGTCTGGCCTTGTGTTTTTGAACTCATCCATCTGAATGAAACTTAGTCTTGAAAAGTCATTTAAGGCTGATGGATTTTTTTCCTTGAGGTAGATCAGTTAGTTCTCATGTGGCATTTCTCTCAATTGCTAAAATCTCATCATTCATTGCTTTCTTCCATACTTCACTCTTCATAGATGCTTCAACGTCTGTTGGATCACCAACAAACAAGGTAAAAGTGCAACTCTGCCCCTTAATTTCAAAAAGGAGGCATGGAATTTTGTCACGTTCACTCCTTTGTAGCTGAACCGGCTCAATGTTTGTGTCTTTCTATGAAGGCTTTGAGCTATTGCTACTAGTTGTTGCTGAGGAGAATCTTATTGGAAAGTTAACTTATGGACTAGTTGGTTGTTGTTCTTGAATTTCTTCGACCTGTTCTTCACTTACAATTGGATCCAAGGTAAGTATTGACTTTTCTGTAGCTTCCTTCTAGCTCACTTTTTCATTGAACTGAACACTTCGACTTAAAACAATCTTCTTGCCTTCAGGATCATATAGTCTGTATGCCTTTGAATTCAAGCAATAGCCAACAAAAATATATTTCTTGGATTTCTGATCTAATTTACTTCTCCCAAAAGTTATTAAGGCATAACATACACATCCAAAAACTTTCAAATGACCTACGGAGGGTTTTGATCCATGCCATGCCTCATACGGTGTCATATTCCATACTACCTTAATTGGAGAGATATTGATTAGATAGACAGTTGTTGCTACAGCCTCTGCCCAGAAGTTGTTAGCTAAGTCTTTGGACTTCATCATTGATCCAGCCATTTCAACAATGGTAATGTTTTTTTGTTTTGCTATTCCATTATGCTCTGGAGTATAGGGTGCAGTGAGCTCTCTTCGAATGCCTTGGTCTTCACAAAATTCATTGAATTCTTTTGAGAGAAACTCTCCCCCTCGTTCTGTTCTAAACACCTTTAGTTTGCTGCTGCATTGCTTTTCCACGAGGGCTTTGAAGTTTTTGAAGTGATCAAATGCTTCAGATTTTAGATTTAGAAAATTCACCCAACATAGTCTCGTGTAATCATCAATAAAAAGTAAGTACTTACTTCTTGTATGAGACTTTGTCTTCATTGGTCCACATAGATCTGCATGAATCATCTCTAGTCTCTCTGTAGCTCTTCTTGACTGTCGTTGGGGCAATGATCTTTTTGCCTGGTTGCCTAAGGCACACCCTTAACATACGTGCTTGAGCTCCTTGATAGTAGGCAAGCCATTCACCATATCTTTAGTAGCAAGTAATTGCAGCCCTTTCACATTTAAATGTCCATATGGTTGATGCCAAATTTCTAATTCATTAAGTTTGATGCTCCTTAATGTGAGTTCCTTTGCAAGAAAAATTGATAGGAAACATCTTGTTTTTTGTCATCTTGGCAAGCAATATAATATCACCAATTTCTTTCTTAATAGTACAAGTGTCTTTCTCAAATAGAACCGAGTGTCCACCTTCAATTAATTGCCCTACACTAATTAAATTGTGTGCTAGACCACGTGCATAGTGAACATCCTTAATTAATTTCTCTCTACCATCAACAGAAATGGAAACCTTACATTTTCCTTCAATTTGCACTTGTATATTATTTCCCAAGCGTACCTGAGCCTTATAGTTTTCATCTAGTTCCTTGAATTTGTCTCTTTCTCCAGTCAAATGATTTGAACAAGCATTGTCAATGTACCAAATTTCTTTCAGAGTGCTTTGAGAACTTACATGAGTCATGAAGAGATAATCTTTAGGCTCTTGTTCTTTTGCATATTTGGCTTGATCTTTGCTCCAATAGTCATCTTCTTTGTGTCCATACTTCTTGCAGTAGGTGCATTGGATAGAGCTTCCACGTCCACGTCCTCTTCCTCAGAAAGGACTCCTACCTCTTCCTCGATACTGAGAAGATTTTCTTTGCTCCCTTTGGACCTGAAAAGCTTGCTCTTCTTCTTGAACTGTTGTTCTATTGATCCTTACTTCATGTGTTTGTAATGAGCCCATTAGCTCATCAACTGTGAGAGTGGACAAGTCTTTAGATTCTCCTATAGTTGCAACAACATGATCAAACTTTGGAGCCAAACTCCTTAGTATTTTTGCTACCACAGTCTCATCACTTATCTTGTCACCATACGCACGCATTTGATTGACAGTACTTGACGCTTTAGCCAGGTACGTTTGTACTGTCTCATTACTGTTCATGCTTGCCATTTCAAATTCTCTGCGTAAAAATTGAAGCTTGACAATTATTACCTTTGCTTAGCCTTGATATTCAGTTTTCAAAATATCCCATGCTTACTTTGATGATGTTGCTGTAGCAATTCTTGAGAATATTGACTCATCCACTGCTTGTTGGATGAAAAACAGAGCCTTAGCATCCTTCTTCAGATTTTCTTTGTGTCGTGTGTCTTCAGTACCTTTTTCATCATAGCTTGTCTCAACAAATTCCCACCGCTTCTGAGATTTGAAAAGAGTTCTCATCTTTATGCTCCAAAACTCGTAAGCTTCACCGTTGCATATAGGGATTTGGGGCTGTGAGACATTCACTGCAGTTCTAATTGAGGCCATAATGTGTAAGAAACGAGAATAGGAATATCAAACAGCCTGGTTTCAACCTGTCTCTGATACCACAATGTTGGACATAACAGAGCAAGAAGGTTATAACAATTGCTGTGTTCTATCTACTTATTGAGAGAAAGATGCCTTTTAAATAGGCTTACAAGAGAGATGTTAAAGTCTAACAGACTTATCCAAGGAAATCTGAAAGTAACGTTCAAAAATAAAACAAACTCTATAGTTACTGAATCTTGAAGAATTCAGTTAACAGAACAACTTTGAATTAGTTGTAGCCTTCAACAAAGTATTCATTAACATTTCGTTTTGTGTCTCGTGTTTGGTATCATCAATTTTACTTCTATGTTGCAGGTGGGAACTGCTCTTGATAGAGTGGAGCAGCTTGTAGAAGAGCAAAGTCTAGACCCATTGTCTTCAGAAAAGTATGCATCTTCTGTTTTTGGTCGCACATGGATTTCTCATATTAGTCAATAAAAATTACATATACTTCTAATTGCATTTTTTCTTGTTCTTTTCTATTCACGGAGATGGATTTATACAATTATACTTTCCAGAAGCTGGAACGGCTAAGAATTAGCTTCTTGAAACCTTTGCCAAGCCTCACGGGCTTTATATAATTATATCAGCTTTCTATTAGAATAATTATGATTTGGATTGTTTGTTTGTTGGTTGTTAATGGTTCAGGTAAAGTCTATCTTTCTTGGGGGAATAATTGGTTCTTTATAAAATCTAGTATCTTTCTATTATGGAATTCCTAGTTTCAAAGGAAACGAATACAAATGCAACACAGACACTCTAAGAATGAGTTAAGTTTCCTTTCGTACAACTAGAACTTTTCCTGAGCTTTTGCACCTTTGCCAAAAGATATTCAAATAACCAGTTGTCTATCTCTATGTATGAGTTCTATCAAAAACTGCAGGGTGGCATAATGATTGAAGTTTTTAAAAAGGGCAAAAGCAAGTGGTTTCTATGTAGAAGTTCATGATTTAAACACAAAAGTTGTGCATTCTCAATGGTCTTATGTTCTTTCTTGAAATAACAAGATCCCGTGGGGTTACTTTGCAGGACTAATGTATCGGTTGTTGCACGAGATCTATGGACCACCAAGGAAAATGAGATCCGCCAGTTACAGGGTATTCTGGAAAGAGTAAGTGTTGAGGTCTATCATTTCAAACCATTAAACCGTGGTGAATACTGCCAAATACTTCAACAAATGTTACTGGTAAAACATAGTATAATCACTACTTCAACAGATTTATGGCTTGATTTTTTAGTGAACTCCACAGGCCCTATATGTTTTAGAACTTAACTGATTGATGAAGTGAAGATTCGATATTCCCACTTCGTTGTTGTGAAGTGTATCTTTAGTCTGACTCGGTAAAATATTAGGTCATGTAGCCATTACCTTTTTGTGCCTTAAGAATTACTCCTCGGACATAGGCCTATGTACCAGTCGTTGTTTTGTCTGTTAGATTGGTTTTCATGTTTAAGCTTTACCAGAGTTCTATGTTTCTGGAACATTCTTGGGATAAAAATGGTTTTGCAATTACCTTCACTGTGAATTTAAACCTTTTCCTTTCATCTTATTCAACTACTTTATATTAATCAGTGAAATTCATTTAATCTCTTTATGCTATAAATATTTGCACCCTTAAAGTTGGAAGTTCTTTGGCAGCTCCAAAAATGGTTTGGAAATCTCTATCTTGTTGCTCAGTTACTTGGTTTTGGACTGAATAGTTGAAGGTAGAAGGTTGTATAATGTATGTGTAATTATCTTTATCTCAACTGTCAACCAATCGTTTTAACACATTTTTTGGCTTACCTAGCTGAAAATCCCTTTACTTTCATGATCATATTGCTTAAAAGGAGAAATATACTGTTTTTAAGATCTTGAAAAATATCTTGATTATTAGGCTGAAGAGCAGAACTGCCTCATCCGATCTCAAATTGAACTACTTAAGAACAGAATGCATGACATTCCAGGCTCAGGAGAAAATATACAGAAGGTTTGATATTGCTATGCCTAATTTTTACTGGTACTTGTAGTAGTAAATGAGGTAATGAATTGTGTTGCTGAAGGTTGGTATACACGTTCGATTTAGCTATAGATAGCCTTAATTAACAGTTTCTATATACGCCAATGTTGCAGTTGAGAAAAACCATTGCAAACTATGGAGGATGCAGTAATGGTCTTTGAGTCACAGAAGGGGAGAGTACATATAATGTAATATGTGTTGGTAAATATGTGTAACAAACTTTGTACTCTTTATCGTGTATTTTGCACTTCTACTAGCTTAATATGCATGATTCATACATTGGACTAGTACTTGATGCTTGAAGCATGATGACGAGTTATATTGTTTGCTTGATTGTTAACGGCGTTAATGTCATTACTTGTAGTATGGCTCAAAATGAAGATTGTGAGATGGGAACAATGTAGGAAAAGATTGTGATGTGACTTGCTTAAAGAATATGTAGTAGAATGTCCTTGACATTGAGACAGATGGCACTTGCCTGAAAATCTGAGTAAAGATTTAACTCGTTGAATCTGGGCCTACTCATGGGAACTCCAAAACTAAGAGTAGTTTAGCTTAAAATTATGTTTTCTGTTCTTGTTTTTAGTTTTTTTAATTAACAATGTTCTCAGGATTGAAAAAGCTGATCTGCTACAGTACTTGGTTTCTGTGAACTTATTAAAACCGGCCGCAACAAGAAAGTGAAAAGTATAACAATGGTAAACCTACCTCCACATTTTGTTAATTTTCTTGAAGTCATAATCTGGAATCCTTCTGATGGAATGTTAGACCTATTTGCACGTAATAGACTAGTAGCAACACATGATGGGACAACTCATTAGAGTGAAGCAGCTATGTGTCGTGGACGACCCGCTTCTCTTTTTAGGTTAGAAATCCTTGTAAATTTATGACTTCCATAGTTCCATATGCGACATGTACACTGATTTGGCAACAACATTATCACTGAGAAACAAAAACCATTCCGTTCATGATGAGTTGAAATCTTTATCAGGCAAGTCATGGCCTACGTGTGGGGCGCAGATCTTCTGTTCCACTCAAGAATGTCACACGTAGGGCCAGGCACAGCATAGGTGGAACAGAAGATTTCAAGCCCTACGTGTGACATTCTTGAGAGAACCTACAACTGATAAAATGATGATGGCCAAGGATCATGGGATGGCAGAATGGCTGTTAAGTAGCTGCCTATTTTGAATGAGTTTGTACGGAAAGTTGACATCAAATCTGTTATCATATTTTTATCGTATTTTATTAAATTTTATTTATATATTTATATAAATTCTATATAAATATATAAATGAGGATTAGGTTCTGTTTGACAATTTACTGATTACATTAGTTATTAGCTGATAGTTGATTCTATCAGTTGATTTGACCGACTGATTAAATTAGCTATTTGTCATTTGATGTTTGGTAAAATTAACTATTTAATATTAGTTGTTTATGTGTAAAATGACATGAAAGGACATGATTTTAAAAAATAAGGGTATGATTAAATTTAAAAAATTAAATTAACTTCTAAAACATTCATAATAAAATTAACTTAGAAAACAATTTTCAAATAATTAAAAACACCTTTTTAAATCTATTAGAAATTTAAAATTTCTTAACTTCATTTAATTGGAATTAATTTTAAAAAATCAAAAGCCTTAACAAAATAATTTGCATATATCATTAACGTACTATAGCTTGATTTGACAAATAAAGTTGAAATTTTTGGTCCTAATTTATTATTCTCATCTCTTGCTTCCCACTTTTTTTTTTCTTTGTATAACTTTTAGACTTTTAATGCATCATGAATATATCGTCATTTTTGGAAACATTGAAGGCAAAATGCTACTAGTCCTCAGTTATTAAAAACATTGAAGGCAACTGAATTATCAAACACAATAAGTAGCTTTTTAAAATAGTCAAATAAGCTAAAATGATCAGGTAATTTTTGACTAATATGCCACTCATTAAACGGGCCTTAATAAAATAAGGTCAATTTAACTTACAAAAATTTCTTGCATGTACCTGAAAAGTTGCCGTATTTTTTGTGATTTTCATGTTTGTTTAATGAAGTAAACGATGGGGGATGAATGAAACTGACAATTTGATTTTTGTTTCATGATTTGACATGAGGGGACAAGTTAGGGACAGATGTTCTTTAGAGATGCAGTTTATAAGGAGGATTGATATATTCCAAGTCAGACTATAGAAAGTCAATGGTGAAAATTATTATTGTATTGAGATTGATAATTGAGTGACTTTGAGGATGTGGTAAAAGTTGTTCACATTACGGCAGCCATACGGTCTATTTTGGAGGTTTAGACAACTTAGTGTAGTACTATTCTTGTTCATCCATCAAGGTAAGTTACTCAGTCTAATATTTTCTTCAACACGTATGTGCAATAATTTCAATGCAAGTAATAGTTATACAGTTAATTCCATTAAAAAATATTGACTTGTTCAACATTTAGCTTTGGAATAAACTGATAAATTTCTAGTAATATCGATCGATTAAGTGTTTTAAGCATGCAAGGCTCTTTGTTTTATAGAGGATTATAATATATGTAACATTTTTCTTTGTATTTTTACAAAGAGATTGTTTCTATCACTTAAACCTGTAATTTTATAATTATAAATGAACAACTTTACTAATTACTTTAAAATTCACCTTTTATTAATAGTTTAAGTGCTAATGTAAAACCAAGCGGAATTATCACAACCTGAGTCTTAATTTAATTAACTTGAGCATTTATATCCACCTTAAGGTTAAAGAAATCATTACATTTGATCATGTTACTTTTTCAAGTTTGTTAATTATCAAAAATTAAGTAGTAATTCCATAATTAAACCCTTTAGCTATAATAAAACAAGTCAATCCTTGGTATTTATTTTCAAATCAAATTTTGTATTCAGATGTTCCAAAGTATTCCATTAATCCATTAACAATTTAGTATTAATTCTTGTCAAACAACCATTAATAAGATAATTAAAATTTGATAATCCAACATACATTTTATGTCCAAATATACGTAAAGATAAACAGTTCCATATTCCTGCGAAACTTAAATTAACTTTTTATGTTGACGAGTGATGACCACCAACTAAATTTCTTGACACAATTTATTTTAGAAAAATAAAGAAATGGTAAAAAGATAGAGACCAATGTGATAGTGCCAAGTTACCTAGGAACTACGACAACACAAGATGCCAAGTTACCTAGGAATCCTAATAGTTTCAAAATATTTTAAACAAACTTTATATATACAAAAAGTTTAATGGAGATAACTATTTATAAGTGAAATGGTTATGCCTATTAGTAGAGCTTAGATGGAGATATTATAGATTGCGTTCACATGTGGAAATTACTTAACGCCCATGTTAGCAAAGATGATGTCATACTAGAATGATTTTTGTGATCTTTTTCCTCCCCTTGTATACCTAAGATGGGAGGACGAACTTGTAAGGAAGGAAATGGTTGTTGGATAGAGAGATAAGCTTTTGGATTTCATTGAATATGAGTGGTTTGGTTAGTGGCAAACTTAATGAAAAGTTTTTCTCTATAGTAATCTTAATAATCAACTAAAAATACAAACATTCTTGTCTACCAACTAATGGCACTCATTCCTATGGCTTTTAGTTGTTCCTTCGTTTCCCTTCTCTCATAGACTCTAATGCATTATGACATTGGAAACCAATTTTCAGGCCAGTGATTTTAGTGTTTGTGGTTTCGTTTGATATGCTTACTGCAATAGAGACATTATAATTGGTAATACTATGAAATCAATTTATCTTTTTTAAAATCATGGATTTTTGTTTGATATTTGAACTATGTTCGTTCTTAGATCTACTCCATATTCTCTTTCATTTTTATAAAACTCACAAGTTCTCACATATTTTTTTGGATTTTGACAATAATTTTCTTATATTTGTGTTCTTTTTACTTGTAATTTTAGGGAGATTTTTATTGTATTTATATAGATGTCAACTGCATATTCAACAATTCAAACTTTATTTAGAATGAACAAGTAATTACATTGGTAAATTGCATTAAAATTTGCATAATAAAAATGAAAATTTCCACCTTATTTAGTTGAATAATGTTGGTTCCAAATTTGGCTTGTGCTAAGTTAGGAAATTGTTGCTTAGTAGAAGGCTTTTGGCTCTTTCTACAAAGAATTCTCTCTTAGTATCTCTTCCATCAAACATTATATTATTAACCATCTCCTATAATGATTTCATAGAGGAGTGGTTTGATATTAGGAATGGTAAAATAAAAGTTAAGTCTGGTCCAATGTGGTTTAGCTCAATCCAAAATTGATGGTTTTTACCTGAGTTGACCATCTTTAGAAAAATTCTAAACTCGAATTTGATCCAAAACCCAACTTTTTTCTTAAATGAAATGAACTCATCTAATTGTCCTCCATCCTTGAAGTATCCCTCGATCAATAATATGATCACTACTAATTCCCTTACTTAAGATACCAAAAGTAAGAATGAGAGTGTCATCACCATGGTTAAAGTATGAGTCTTTATCATTTACGTTAACATATATAACATTAGACGAATTGAAGCTTCTGAAACTCTCCCTTTAATGGGTGACAATGGACAATTCTTAAGGCTATCTCTTCCTCTCTACATAACTACTCTCTTTCTTTCGATTTTTGATTATACTCTCCTATATATCTCTTTCTTTTTTGTTTTAACAACCTATTTTGACCCCTTTAATTCTTCTGTCTTTTAATTAACCTAAACAGTTTTGTTTGTAATATTTGTTCCTTTAGTTATTTATTTATTTGTTTATTTCATTTTTAATTCCTTGTTTGTTTTATTTACTTATTTGTTTTTTCTTGATTTATTATTTATTTATTTATTTATTTTTCTTTATTTCTTATTTCTTAATTCTTATTTTGATTTTTGTTTTGAATTTTCATTTATGTAGTTATTTGTTTATGTATTTGTCTATCATTTTCTTCCAACCATTTTAAAAACCTTTTCTTTTTTCATATAGGTATGTTGAAAACAACCTTGGCTACGTACTTCTGAAAGTTCCCAGACCATAAATCTTAGTTGGATTTCTATTGGGATGTTTTTGTTATTTTTGCTCTTTTTTTACTTGTTTCATTCACCATCTTTGTTTTTTTCCTTCCATTATTATTTTTTGCTCTCTCATTCTCTCTCTTCTATTTTACGCTTTATTTCTTTTTTCTCTCCTTTTCATTTTCTTGATCATCCATCTTTGCCTTTTTTTTCATTCCTTATACCATGTATCTCTCATGCTTGTTCTCCTTTTATGCATTATTGTCGCCTATTTCTCATATATGTTATCTCTCATGTCTGGTAGATTTGGTGATTAAGAGGGCTTAGAGAGATTGATGAAGCATGTGAAAAGTTTGAATCTTTGTTGAGTCAAGTTGGGTTATATTGAATTTCAAATTAGGTTCAAAGTGGTTAGTTTGGGCTTCAGGCCACCTAAAGCTTAATCGAACTCGGGATTGTGCAATATAATCTAGATCCAATCAAGCTTCAAGTTAGTTTCAAGGTCAGGCCTAGATAGTCTCAAACCCACTTCGACCTAATTCATTATCAAATCTATTTGGTATAATCGAGAATTTGGAATGAACTCTTCAGTGCCATATATGTAGCGATGATTACACACAACTTGCTATCTCTAGAGCAATATAGTCAAAAGGCATGTTAAATGTTAGTATTTCATATTAGGGATTTTAGGAAAAATTGTTTGTGAAATTAGAGTAAATATAAAATTATTTTAATTTCAGTGAATGGTACTCACTAATGTAACATATGCCCCATGTGGTATTTGTAGTTCTGTACAAAGAATAAAAATAAAATAAAAGTGGCATATCATTGCTAACATGTCTATATATTTTTAGTGTAAATGTTAGGTTTCAAAAGAGACATTTTACTTGTGCTATTAGTTGTGTAAAAATGGATTTTGCATTTAGTACAATCAATTCCTATATTGTTATATATATATATATATGATGGGTTCTAAGGGAATTTGGTTAGGCTAGGAATAAATAATCCCATATACAACAAGGGACATTATATATAAAGCTAAAACTTTAAAGTAATGATTTATGAGTCTCAAATTTGTACATAACCTACTTCATTTTGATGTCCCTTTTCAATATGAGATAACTTTACTTGTGAATATCTAACCTTTATCGATGACAAGATAATCCATCTACATCTGATTAGCTGCCTCTTAACCCGTAGTTAATGGAAAGATAAATGAGTCAAACCATCTACATCTAAATATGACTTTTGGTTTCTAACTTTCTACATTGAGATTAGAGAATAGAGAAGGTTATAGAATGTAGATATGTTTTGATAAATTTATGGCTTAGGCCTTGAGTGCTTGATACTTAAATTGTCGTTAGTCATTGAAAATTTGAATGGTTGTGAAATTTGTGGGTTTTATCAATTACAAGTTTATGACTAAAATTAATTAATTAGGTCAAAGTGTCAAGTGAGTTAATTAATTATTATGAATTAACTATATTCTTAATTTAACATGTAAAATTATTTGGATGTAGAATTTAGAGATAAATTAATAATTAAAATTTAATTTTGTGAATATTAACTATTTTCTCAAGAATTATATCTAAATTATATCAATTAATGTGATTTTTGATTTAAATATGTTCGAACTTTCATTTCTAACATATTTAACTAGTTCCCTAAATTAATTAATATTAACTAAATTAAAAGGATTCATTTGTAATATAAAACTTAAAGTTTAAGAATTATTTATATGTGCGTGTGTGTTTATTCTTT
>JAOQMP010000001.1:19314356-19328830 GCA_027563575.1 Erythroxylum pedicellare
AAAACAAAAGCAAATTTTGTGTGAATGGTTGAAAAGTATAAAGTTTCCCGATGGTTATGTTTCAAAGTTGGCAAGGTGTGTGGACATAAGGAAGTACAAATTATTTGGGATGAAAAGTCATAATTGTCATGTGTTTATGCAAAGGCTAATTTCGTTTGCATTTCGAGAGTTGTTATCGAAGAAGGTTTGGGAAGTTATAACAGAATTAAGTTTGTTTTTCAAAAGCTTAATATCATCTAAAATAAAGTTGGCTAAAATGGAAAAACTAAAAAGGAAAATTCTAGTAATTTTGTACAAATTAGAAGGGATTTTTCCTCCAAACTTCTTTGACTATATGGAGCATATACCTGTGCATTTAGCACACGAGGCTAAACTTACTGGTCCAGTTCAATATCGATGGATGTATCTATTTGAGAGGTAATTATAATAAATATTTAAATTGAAGTAATAACATGTTTCAATAACATAATTATAATAACCCTATTTGCTAATATAGGTATTTGCATCACTTGAAGAAAAATGACAAAAATAAGGCTAGAGTTGAAGGTTCGATATGTAATGCTTATTTAATGGAGGAAGTAAGTACATTTTGTTCACATTATTTTGAGCCATATGTTCACACAAGAGAAAGAAAAGTTCCTCGTACTGACGATGAGCAAGGAACAGGTGATGCTGATGGTAACTTATCCATTTTCACATATCCTGGATGAACGTATGGACATTCAACAAGAATAATGTTAACAGAGGAAGAAATAAAGGTTGTTTTATGGTTACAACTATTTAACTATCAAGAGGTTCAACCTTTCATGCAGTAAGTTGAAATTGATTATTTGGGTTTTGAAATTTAGTGTTATTCACAACTGAAATACATAATAATGTTTTTAGATTATACGATGAATGATGACACGAGCTAATTCCTGAGAAAACATAGGATGATATCAATAAAGAAGTTAAAAGACGCTTTCCTTGATGGTTCGGGAAATACGTAAGTTTTCATTTACAATTATTGAAATGATTGAATTATATTATTAAAGTGTTCAAATGACATTATACTATTTAATATGATAATTTCTTTTTTGTAGGCCTTAGAGAACAAGTTCATATGTGATTTTGCAAAGCAATCTTTGCGAACTGTTAAATCATATCCGGTGTATTTTGTTAATAGATACAAATATCATACAAAATGTCATGGTCATAGCATGACAACAGTAAATAGTGGAGTTTGCATATAGGGAGAATTGATGGATTACTATGATAAAATTATTGAGATACTTGAAATTGCGTACCTTATATTGTCAATAAAGTGACGTGTGATATTTAGGTATGACTGGTTTGATCTAACTCCAAAATGTTGGTATAAGAATGCATAGTTGATACAATCTAGTTGAAATCAACAAGCGAAGAAGATTTAAACAATTTGAACCTTTCATATTGGCAATGCAAGCGATCCAGGTATATTATATCCCTTTCACCAGCTTACAACGATATAAGTCAGATAGGTTGGCTGTTTGCAAATTAAACCTAGAGGTATTTTTGAATCACATGGAAAAAGGAGAACAGAAAATTGAAAGTGAAGCGTTTAAGGAAGATGTTTATGAAATAAATGCATCTGTTACATATGACGGGAATGAACCTTTGAACGATCTAAATAATGAATATGTTGAAATATCATCTGAAAAGGATGAGGAGGGTGAGAGATCTGAAGAGGAGCCTTAGTTTGATTCTAATTCTTCATAAAAACAAAATGATGATGATTTTGATTTATAATTAAGCGCTGATAATGATTAATTTGTGTTTGTAATAGAATATTATATTCCACAAATCAATTATTAAATTTTCAATACATTGTGAGAAATATTGAATTGAAATTGTTATATTTATGGAATATTCAATCAACTATAAATTTTAGGTTAAAATATGTCATCAAAGAGAAAACAGGATATGATGCGATCAAGGTTCAGACCACGATTTGGAGTCAATTATTGTCCAGGTGAAGCATCACATTCTGCAGCAATAACCAAATCAGATGTTATACCTCCAGGTACTACATTTGCAGGTGAGGCATCACCTTTTGTACCTGCTACTATACCATCCACCACCCCTATACTGACAGAGATACTAGGGGTAAATGATGCAAATGAAGGAGGCGACCTTCAGCCTAGAGTTAATAGAAGAACTTACATCACAATTGTCAATAATCTGTAAGTGAAAATACATGAAACACCATATGTTTATAATTAAAAATTATAGGTTTAAATTTAAAAAATGGTATAAAATTAATTGTTTTAATATTAGGTTGATTCCGTCTGGACTGTGCTAAGAAAAACATAACATCCAAATTCAAGGAGAAGATTGATATTGAGGGTTATATATGGAAGAATATCTCTCAGGCTACAAAGAAATTTTACTTAATTTTTAGACATTAATTAGATAAATATTACATTATATACATTAATTGCCTTGAGGGTTTTAATTGATTTTTATACATTAATTAGATAAATATTACATTATTAATTAGATCGACAGTTATCTTGAGGATTTTAATTGATTTTTATACATTAATTAGATAAATATTACATTATAAATACTTATCGTATGTTTTTTCTTTTGATTTAGAATTTTTTTGGGATTCTGAATTTGACACGATCAATTATAAAGTATGAGAGAGACAGGCACATACATGTTATCGAGACTTTGTTGGTGCGATACATAAGACTGGTGTATAACCGCCTTAATATTTATGAACAAATATGGAGTCGTTAGCAACAGTATTGGACATCACTCAAGGCAATGTCTATTTCAGAGCGTAATTATACTAATAGACATGGAGGACCAGGAGGAGAGAGTCTTCCCGTACATCTGGAGGATCTATTACCCACCACGAGCATACAGAGAGACATGTAAGTATCTACATTTTACATTTATATTTTGATTTTTTTTACTTTGGCGTATTTCAATTTAACTTGATGTGTGAATTTTGGAATGAAAATATGTGTATTACGGAGAATGATAATGTTATAAATGTCTGGTGTTATATATGACTATATTGTTAAGTTACTTTCTTTATTCAAAAGGGGTAAATATCATAAAAATGGAGAAAATTCTACCAAAATTTTTATAAATTGTAGTTCATTTATAACATTTTATTCTGATATAGAAAAATTCTATGGGCACAAAGCCTACACCCCATCAGCTCTTTTTACACACTCACAATAAGAAGCATGACAGTGTGACCTTCGTCAATACCTGATGTAGAGAACTAAATGTATGTAAAATTTATGCTTTAATATTAATGCTTAATAATTATCACTTACTAACGTAAACATTGCCTTCTAATAGGATAAAATACAAGAAAGCATTGAACGATAGTCTCTGTAGTCTGAAGATGTTGATGAGAGTCAAACCTATCTTCATGCTGTGGGTGGTAAGGACCGTCGTGGAAGGATATTCGACTTAGGTTCATTTGCGAACACATGTTATTCGCAATCGTCCACATCCAATACAACAACATCTAGTAGGCGATCCGCACCCAATGAAGTCCATAAGCTTCGGAGCACAGTACAGTCGATGAAGTACATAGTTTAATGAGGTGCATGAGTTGAAGGGGAGAGGCAGTACCTCATCGTAGCAATCAGAGCATCCATGGTCACCAAATAAATAGTGTACTTGTAGTCACTCGTATGAATTAAATACTTATAATGTACAAAATAATTTTTATTAGCAATTAAGATAATTTTTTATTTATATCATTAATTAACTTTCTGTTTTAACAAATTAAATGTAGAAACATATCAAAATATTATCAACAGATAACTAATAACTGTATAAATTATGTGTCAACCACAAGATCATCAAATAAAATTAAATGTAGGGAAAATTATAAAAAAACAGTTTTAGTAAATTTACCGATGGAAAACAAAGTTCTTTGGTAAAATCTATTCAATAATCTTTCCATCACTAAACTTATCGATAGCACATAATACCCATTTGTATATTCACTGACGGTAACACAAAATATCTGTCGGTAAATTTGCGACGAACAATCTTAGTTCGTCGCAAATTATTACCTACTGACGTTTCTTTGACGCCTTCGTCCATCGGTAAATTCCATCGCTAACTTAGCTTACCAACGAAATGTGTAGGTTTTTTGTTAGTAATTTTTTTCGCTGAATTTCAATTTTATTGTAGTGTTGGTCTTTAGTTGATATTAGTTAAAGCTTCGAGACAGAAATGTTATGATCATTTATTATTATTAAGTTGAATATAATTTCTTAATAATTTAACTTTATTGGTTTGTTAGGACTCTTGATAGAACAGGTAGTCCTATAGATCTAGTTTGCCTTGATCATATCGATCTTTTAATGGATTAGGTTTCTAAGGAGCCGAGTTTGATATATAAGAGTGACTTAAAAGATAATCTTGGATGGGCAGGAATTGACATGTCATGTCGTACAATGAATTTGAATGATGGTGACGATGAGACTCCTCTCATTAATAAGGATTTTATACTAAATGAGAATTGAAGGCAGTACAATTTAAGCATATATTCGATTGAATATAGTTCTAGATTTTTATTTCTTCTTTCCTTTTAATTGCACTTATATTTGATTCATATGTTAAATTCTATATATGTAATATAAATATAAAGCTTTTAACTACAAAAATTTTTATTTCAAGTTTCACTTCTGGTTAGTTGTGTTCGTTGACACAAACTCTTATTGTAATACTTATGGAGTCATAGAATTGTATTATTCTTTCTATTTGATGTTTTGATTACATCATTCTTTATTATATAATAAAATTGTAATATTTTCAGTACGTTTTTATTATCCTTAGTTTTATATTTGTATGATGATTAAACAATCTTTTTATATTACTTGTAATTATTATTTATATGTGAAATATGTAAAAAGTAATATTAATAGAAATAAATAGATTGTTGTTATTTCAAAATTTTATTATTATGATTTTTGGAGACAAGATTGATATAAAATTAAAAATTATATAGCACCATATATTGAGACTCTATTTTGTAAAGTTTTTAAAAATTTCAGTAACTATTTTATAATTTTTAAAAAATACTTGCAATGTTACCTAGTATTGACCAGTACTAAAACCAAATTTGGTACTTGTACCATTATCGTATTCACAACATTGATGTAACTTAAAGTTTAAAAAATAATGTCCATATTTGATTGGATAGTGAAAATTAAAGTCTTCAATCATAAAATTTCTCCATTCCAGATAGGGTTTAGCTCGGTTAAAGGTTTTTGGTTCAATTTTTGATAAAGATGAAAAAGAAATTGAGTTTGCTTGACAATTATTCATTGAGGATGGTCTCAATTGCATAGGATGAATACGAGTTCCTAAGGTAAGACTCTTGTTTGAGTTAGATCATAAAGGTGAAATAAGTAACCTAGATAATTTTATTAGTTATTGTGATGGAGATAAGAAGGACATGATTGGAACTAAATTTTCCATAAACTAAGGGCAAGAAAATAGACTTTGTGTGGGATATAGGTAATCCATATACATTATTAATATGTAGATGGACAATAATATGATACTAATTTGCAATGCTTAGGACAAAAATATCAAAAGTAATATGATAATTATCCCTCATATCCGGATGTCATGGTGCTAGAGAATTGCCAAAAGAATGTTATAGTGAGATGTATTGAGACAAATGATATGATTAAAGACAAAATAACCTATGTATACTTATAGATTTAGGGAGGACGAGATTGATATAAGAGGTAGCAATGACGATAAACAACAGTTGTATGACTCCTACACTTGTATATTTGACATAGTCCATACTTTTTAAGCACTATTATTGTTATTGTTAAGATGAGACCTTGATGATCGAGGAGATTACTATTAGGGTGGAGTAGATGACTTGAGAAGAAGTAGAGTTGACTTTTTCTTGACAATGACGTAAGTAATTACAATAACATGAGAACTTTATTAAAGTATCTCATAAGCTCAATGTTCTCCATGTAATTTAGAAAACAAAACTACATGAGGATGTAAATTTAAAGTTATAATAATGTTATGATAGTTTAATCCAATATTGTAAAAAATTATGACATTAAATTCTGCTGAGGAGACAGATCTCACAAATATAGTAAGTTTGTCAACTAAGGCCTTTGCCTTTTAAAGATACTCTAATATAATATGATCACTCTTTTTTAACTCATGCAATTCTATTTGAATTTGAAGTTGCCTTTTGTGTGAGATTGACTTAAATGCATTTGGTAAGGTTTACCAAATATCACAAAAGGATATTAAACTAATGATATTCATCTTCAGTAAAGAATGAAACTATCCATAAGAGTAACATTTGTTCTTTTTTAAAATAGGAATCATAAGTTGGATTGACTATTTATTGAGGAGGATAGGAAACAAAGAGACAATTTGGAGTGCTGAAGAGAAATTTAGATTAATAAACTTATATAGAATTTAGTAATTTAGAAGAGGAATGAAATAAGTCTTTAATGTGAGATAAATTCTATGATTCAATTTAACTAAAAAGATATGGTATAAGGAGGAAGATAAGATAAGATGAGTTGATGTTGTTGACCTAAGTTGTGAATTATTAAAGGTTGTTCTTGTGAAAGAGAAAAAATTTCAAACTTTTAATATCGTATAAAAGCAGGATATGATGTGTTATTTTTGTATTAAATGAATGACTTTGTAAAGACTATGACTATAAATTTTAAAAAGAAATATTGTTAAGGATAATTATCATCATAATATCTAAGTTATATAATCATCAAATTGATGATTATGATTATCCTTAATAAATTCAATAAAAAATAAGTATAAAGAATAAAATAATACGTTTAATTTGATAAATACGAACAATGAGATAATAAAGAGATTGATATAGTACGACACTTGAGCAATAGAGCTTTTCATCTAAAGGTTTCTTCTCTAATTTGCAAAGGCCAATGGTGAAGTAATTTCAGAGGTTTTGATACTCTACCCTAATGGTAAGGTAATTTCAGAGGTTTTGATACTCTAGCCTAACTATTCCCACTGTTACCTAATGTTCTAAGGGATGACTCCATCATTTGGACTCTAGAACCTAGCGGTCAATTCTCCAACCAATCTTGTCATCACATCCTGAATCGAGTCTTATCTAAGATACCTTGGTTTTTACTATTATGGCATAATTCTATCTATCCTAAGACGTCTTTTATCTCTTGGGTTGCGATTAAAAATCGACTCAGGACTAAACCACAATGCCATGGGAATGTTAACTCTACTTGCTTGTTATGTAAAATGGAAATAGAGGATCAGGATCACCTCCTTTTTCTTTGTAGGATCTTACATTTGTTACCTGGTACTGGTTCTCCATATTCCTAGGAACAAGCTCTCTCCTGGGTGTTTAGCAATTCTCAAAAGGCAAAGCTCAATGCAATCCTATGCAAAGGAGCCTTTATTTCTACCATTTATTGTATTTGGCAGGAGAGGAACTCGCATTTATTTTTCTAAAAATGAAGTAAGGGCATACCAGTTTGTTGATACGATAATCAACTGGGTTCGGTCTGCTTTAATTGCAAAAGATTTTCACCCCACTTTATCTCTTGATATGAAGCATATTTGGCACCTATAACTTGTTCGGTTTTTGTAATTATTCATAGGTAGTTTCTAATTGCTGTCTTTTTAGTTAAGTATATACTTGAACTCATTGTAAAGTTGGTTTAATTTTATCTATAATTATGCCATATTCATTTAAAAAAAAAAGAGATTGATATAATCATTATCGTGATTTGTAATGACAATTGTCTTTAACAGTTACGAATGTTAATTTCTAAAAGTTAAAGTCAAGAGCAAAGAAATGAAAGCTTGAATTTTTTGGCATGGTAGATATCATGTACTATTTGGTTTCTCCTCCTACATCAATGTAAAATAGACCTAAAAATGATGTAACCATGCTCGGTTGCTTATTCTGATAGCTTCAATTCAACGTTGGATTTGAGATTATGTGCCGTTTTGTTTGGATATTTTGGACAATAGCAATTTTAGTCACATACATGGTCCATGTTACAAAAGAGGTACATATATATGACACATTTTTTACAACTTACAGCAGATTCATAATTTGCAAAACTTTCATGCGTAGATACAGGATAGCGGTGACCAAATTTTGTCCTAACAATGGTAACACAACAAGGTCATGGGAGGGTGTCTTTGTCGTGTGAAAAGATAGAACGATTAGTGGTGAATGTTTTTTAATTAATTGATAGGATTAAGTCTCCATACGAAAAAAGGCTAGACGAACAATATCCCTAAACATAAAGGAGATACGAATTAAATCTAAATCATCTCCTTGCATACGAAATAACGGAACCAGACCAAACATGAAATGTCAAATTTTCAATCTTTGATATTTTTCATTTCTTGGCACTTTGTCTATATTCACCTTAATTACAAAATCACTTCCTAATGTGGGTGACACTACTTGGACTGTTGCCCCTTTTTTTTTTGGTTGCTTTCCAGTCTAAGTTATTACAAAAGAAAATGAAAATATACAATGTATCCTCGGATAATCTGTGTTGTTTTGTTGCCCTCCTTTCCTTTTTTCTTTTTGTTTTTTATTGGTTTTGGCAAGAAACTCTGCTGAACGCTTGGGACTTTCTTGCTTTATTTTCTTCAGTTTCCTGGTCGAAGTAGAAGGGAAGAGTACAAATTTGCGTCGTTGGGATTTAGGTTTGTATGCCGCGGAGTCTTCATCTTCTTGTCGAAAAAGATAGAAACTAATTGGTCAGGTGCCGGTTTCTAAATATAGAAAGTTGATGTTGGCGTGCAGATGAGAAACTGGACAGTGTACTACTATGACTTGGAGGATAATCTGATGGGTAAGCCATTCTGGGGAAGGGCAAAAGGGCCATACTGAATCCCGTTGTGAGAACCCACCATAGACCACCTGCAAGATTCCAACAAATTTGCTCCTCTCAGCACATCCATTACTTTCTATACTTAGATTGCTTTAAAATCCCAGGTAAAAACGGAAAAGTATCTAGTCAAGTCGTGTTCTTTTTACCAACCTGTACTTGGTGGTCAGGTGATGCAGAAGGACCAACATTTCCAACTTGGCTAATTCATTCCCAG
Organism: Erythroxylum pedicellare; assembly: GCA_027563575.1. NCBI lineage: Eukaryota > Viridiplantae > Streptophyta > Magnoliopsida > Malpighiales > Erythroxylaceae > Erythroxylum > Erythroxylum pedicellare. The sequence goes on from JAOQMP010000001.1 coordinate 19,323,477, forward strand.
GACATGAGTGGAGCCCATTGCCAAATGGTAGAAATGTATTAGGTTTTGGTGCAACCTGTTAAAACCATTGAAAACTAATCGATTCAGTTTCAGTTTCAGAAATGGTGAGGACTGGAAGAACTAGCAGGAAAATATATATATATGTATGTATGTATATAAAGATTGATTGGCACTGAATTTCAGGAATTATTACATCAAATCTGGAAGGATCAAACTTTTCAGGATCTGGAAAGATTTCAGGACTGTGATGAATGTTTCTAAAAAGGGGTAAAACTTTCCACCCTTTAGGGATAAGATATCCTGAAAACAGATGGAGGAGGAAGTAGCAGTTAGCTTAATGAACATAGTGCTTATACTGAGAAATTTGATAATGATCGGATTTGGAAGAACTGACCTTCATATTCAACATCCTCAACAGCCTCTCTAAAAGTGAAAGACAAAACTGAAGCAACTCTTAGTGTTTCTTGGATCACCCTTGAAGTAATTGACATCTTCCTTGTATCCGCCCAAGTGAGAAGCTCCTCATCTCCGCGCTTTTCTTTACCTTTAATTATTTCTTCTTGCTCTTCCTGTAAGCACACAAAACCAAGCCAATGAAAGAATTAATCTTGTGTCACATCTTATTAAGGCCGTCAACTTGCATCTTTGTTAGTAGTTTACAAAAGGTGGGACCAAGAGTTCTTACAGTGACAGCTTCAAGGACACTCGGGTTTTCTCCAAGGTATTTAAGAATCCATGTCAAAACACTGGCTGTTGTGTCACGAGCAGCAAAAATTACACCAATAATGTTGTCTGCAATTTGTTCATCGGTGAGGTCCCTCTTGTTACTCATGAATGATCCGAGCAAGTCCTTGTGATCAAGCTTCATTTCCCTCCTAGTGGATAGGATTTTAGCTAGGATCTGGGCCAGCTCTTTTCTTGCTTTCATGGCTTTGTTGAAGAGCGTCCCTGGTAGGTTAATGGGCATTGAATTGTATCCCTTTTCAAGATGGTAGTAACAACGTTTTAGATCTTCACTGTACAAAACCTCATCTTTTCCCAATATGGATAGTAGAGCAACATTGAATGCATACTGCCAAAAGACAAATAAGCAGATAGAATAAGTATCGGTAACGTGAATGCAAAACAGAACAATTTTGCTCTGTTAGGAGCTCACCGTCTTCATTTCTTGGAAGGTGTTCACTTGTCTTCCTTCCCAAGATTGAAGTGAGTCATTGGCAATGGATTCGATGTCGGAGACCATGCTTTTGATAGCCTCAGGCATGAAAGCACGAAGAACAAGCCTCCTCAATTCGGCATGGTAATCTCCTTGGTGAAAGAAGATAGCTTGCTTGCCTAACATCCTCTCTTTGCTAGCAGGATATGTTGGTTTGAAGAGATGAGCTCTCGTCACAAGCACGAATTTTGCAGCTTCAGGGCTTGAAATCATCACACAAGGACAACCCAATATGTGACTTTTGAAGATAGTGCCATACCTGCACCAAAAAAAATCCATAAGAATATCATCAGTTATATATATCGTTAAAAATCGAAACTTGAAGAAGACGATAGAAGAAAGAAGACTTGCATAATGACCTCTTGACTTTTGAGGCAAAGAAGTCATTTGGGTTTTGAGAGTACATCTGGAATGTCTCCCCGATGTAACGCCAACCTAAGGGTCCAGGAGGGAGAGGTAACTTCCGGCGATTAGAACAAACGATTTTGACAAGGTAGATGAACAATTAAGAAGCAGAACATAAGAAGAACAGAGAGTACAATTCCATGTCTTGAATAGGAAACTACAAGGAACTAATGTCCCTGAATTGGTTCAGGAATAGTAGTTAGCCAAGAAGTGAGGAGACTAGTTGGGTGCACAAAACACAGAACACAAAACAAGTGAAGAATGAGAAGGTATTTGTAGGCTACGAGTCGTGACTAAAAAATGAAAAGAAAGGAAAGAGAGAACACAATAAGAGAGATTTTCAAATAAAGCTCAAAGCCCTAAAAGTTAGTGAGTGAACCATAAAAAATCTAGAAATGTAGATGGAGAAAACCCTAAAGCGTCCAGAGAAAGAACAAGAGGGAAGTTAATAAAAGAAGTACCTGACTGAACTTGGTTTGAAGCTGGGAGTTGATTTCGGGTCATCTAAAACACCAAGAGCAAAACAAAATCTCCCATAGTACTGGGCTTGTTGTTTTCGATAGAAGAAGCAGATGCCATAAGAAGAAGACGAAGAACAGAGCAAGTTGGCAAAAGTCGATATTTATTAGAGTAAGATCTAATAAACATGGATGGAAAGAGTTGAGAGTGAGATCGAAAAAGTGAAGCGGGAAGCAAAATAAAAAAGAGAAGAAAACATGGCTCGGCTTAGGTGACTGTAAAGTTGAGACGAAACATTTGGTTAAACAAAAACGTCGACGTTTTTGTTGTGGCACAGAGTAGGTCCAGGCTTAGTGGTACAGACGATCTGATGCCCCCTACAGGTATATCTCCTGTCTAATCACAACTAGATCAGACGGCTGTGGTAACCAAGCATTCCAAGCTTGCACCGAAAGAAGAATTCAGTCAAATGTGCAATCAGTCAAATGTGAAATCATTCCACTCATCAAATGGGGTCCTCTCTATCCATCATTTGGTTTGCATGTCGTCACCGTGACTCGGAAACCTCAAAACCCCAATTTGATGTCGTTTAACTACAAAACAATATTTTTAAAGAGAAATATCAAAAGTTTAACCTTACTTCAAAATATTTTTAAAGAGAAATATCAAAAGTTTAACCTTACTTTTAATTAGAAGAAGTAAAATGTTCGACTTTAAGATACATTTATAATAAATTTAAAAAAAATTAGACCTTAATTAGGAGAATTTTTTAGGAGAATTTCAAGTGTCAGATTTTAAGATTCCAAACAACTCAATGAACTTAAGACTTTGACACTCCGCACTCCTACAGTAACCAATTGTACCTTCATTTTTTCACTTTGTAAATACACACGACACCCTTACGTCCTCTCTCTTTTTACACTTGTCAGTAGTTCATTAGAAAGTTTGTTACATCCAATTTTTTTTATTCCTTTTCGTTGTAAGTTTTGTGCATAAATACTACAACATAAATGAAATGTCATAAGAGTTTTCTCTTCCAAAACTATCTGTCTTCATTCTCTACATAGTATCAGAGCCAAAGGCTCTTGATATACTATAAAATGACTAACGAACGTGAAGAAAATTGGAGTACCTACCAAATACAACCCGATACAAACAATGATGAGAGCGAATCGTATGAGCTTTCTGCTTTAAAAAACCTACGCGCTGTCCTAATAATGACGCTTCTGGACGAAACAAACTATCTCTCATGGAATAGAGCGATGATTATTTCTCTAAAAGCAAAAGACAAAATAGGCTTTGTAACTGCAAGGAGCTAGAGAACAACCTGACCCCTACAGAAAAATGGAGAACAACTGATAATATGGTAATCTCGTGGCTTTTAAACTCTATGGTTAAGGATCTAGCGAAATCGTTCCTTGCTGTCACCACTGCTAGAGATCTATAAGAAGAGTTGAGGTCTAGGTATGGTGAGAGCAACGACCCTCAACTCTACCAACTAATGCAAGAAATCAGTAATCTAAGATCGAGAAATGAGTCAGTGACGAGCTACTTCACAAAACTAAAGCAACTTTGGGACGATTTAAGATATGTCATGCCTTATAGGAGTTGTTCGTGTAAGGTTGGTAAACTTAACAATGTAGTGGAAGACAACACAAGATTGCTTCAATTTTTGATGGGGCTTAGAGAGGAATACGAAAGTGTAGTAAGTCAAGTGATGTTAAATGACCCTATACCAGCTGTAAATAAAGCATATTCCATGATTCTTACTGTTGAGAAACAGAAAAACGTTGCTTGACTGTCCACAAATGAGACAGGACAGATGAATGTAGCTTTCGCAATGAAACCCATCAAAAACAGAAAGACAAAGATCAGAGAAGTTTTCTCGATGAACAAAAAAAGCATTTATGTGAGAAAAGATGATAGATATTGCACTTACTGCCATAAGAAGGGACACACAGTGGACATGTGTTTTAAGATCTATGGAGAGCCTGAATGGTTCAGGGAACTAAAGCACAAACGCTCAAGAGAAAGAAATGGCTATGTTGGAGCAGTGGCTGAGAGTCCCATTGACGTTAGGCGTAGGAGGTGAAACAGTGAAAGTATCGAGCAAAAGCCACAGTTCTATGTTTTGAGCAAACAATTTCAAGAGTTGATGTGTTTAATCAAGGGAAAAAGGTATGAATGAAGTCAATCATGTAGCTCTTAACAGCTATGCAGGTATGCATTCTAACCATAATGATAATGTTAGCTCTAAGTATGAATGCGTTTCATGGATAGTAGATTCAGGTGCATCAACTCATATGACCGACAACCAAAATTTACTCAAACACACTAATCCCACACTTGATATTTGCCCTGTGATGTTACCTGATAGCTCATTTAAATTCGTCACCCAAATAGGAAGCATAACATTAACTGATTCAATTCAATTAGAAAACGTTTTGTGCATTCTTACCTTCCACCACAACCTCCTATCGGTTTGTAAACTTGCTAAGGAAAATAACTTAGCTGTCATATTTATATCAAACAAGGTTGTATTGTAGACCCGAGGACTAATTCCATTATAGCAAGTTGTGAAGAAATCAAGGGTTTTTATAAGTTCAAATCTCATCACTTTCTACCAGCAAATTTGAAGAAAGGTCAATCTTTGCAATTCTATCTCAACGAACATTTTAGTTATAATGCTATTGATACTTTTAGTCTATGGCATTTTTGACTCAGTCACGTATCCACTAAGGTCTTAAAACATTTACATTTTCGCCATATTAAGCCATCAAATGACTTCTTTTGTAAAACATGTCCCTTAGCAAAACAAACATGAAAATCATTCGAAAAACATGTTATAATGGCAAACAGACCTTTTGAGCCAATTCATATGGAACTTTGGGGCCCGTATGAAACAAAAGCACTTGACGGATCTACGTACTTTTTAACCATTATGGATGAATTCAGTAGAGCTACTTGGACTTTCCTTTTAAGTAGCAAAGCCCAAGTCCACCATACAATCAGCCTTTTTATCTCCATGATTGAAACTCAATTTAGCCAAAAATCACAAAAATCTGAACGGATAATGAAAGCGAGTTTGTTAACACCTCCAACCAACAATTATTTGAGTCAAAGGGAATTATCCACCAAAAAACATGCGCTTACACACCCCAACAAAATGATGTCGTAGAGCATAAGCATAAACACCTACTTCAAATAATTGTTGGTTGGAGGTGTTAACAAACTCGCTTTCATTATCCGTTCAGATTTTTGTGATTTTTGGCTA
>JAOQMP010000001.1:19345825-19359430 GCA_027563575.1 Erythroxylum pedicellare
TCAATATTTTTAACAAACCAACCACTATTAATGGTAATGTTAATCATTTCTTCCACTTAACTAACCATCATAATTATAGTGATTATATTGATTCTCATTCCTCACTGTATTCATTCTAATTCCTATTACCATTCTCCTATTTGAACTAACCACCTCTTAAAAATGAAAAATAAAAAAATAATTAAAAACAGTAAAAATAAAATTCGGTGTCGCTAACTCCCTCATCGTTCTCGGGTTGAAATTTGCCATCTTTTTGTCCTCTTCTTGAAAATTAGAGTCTTTACCTATTGTTAGATCTACTTTAACTTTCACGTCTTACGGTAAACGATTGCTTCTTTGTTTAGTCTTTTTTCTCAACCGATGTGTTATCTTCTCAATATCTGAATTATATTGCAATTTACGTATTTGAAAAGCACGAGTCGTACAAGACAAGAGATCAACAATAACTGTAAAAATAACAACGCAAAGAAACTAAGAAATTTGAAATAGTTCCTTAGTAACAGCGCCAAATTTTGGTCGGTTTATCGAAGCTCCCAAAATAATGCTGATTCTCCAAACTTTTGTAGTAGTCATGGAATCAAGTCAAATCCCTAGAGAACTGAACACTAGTTTCTTAATTTCAAGTAATAAAATTGATTGGGGGGTTTAATTAAGAAATTGATTAACTAAAATTAATACGAAAATAAATTAAATTAACTGAATTTAAATATGAGAAAGTCAAAATTACCAAATTTCGATTCAAGGGAAAGATCTCATGTAATTGTAACATTGATCATAAGTTCAAAAAAATATTTTCACGATTTATGCAGTTGGTCCGAAACACATTAGGATAGCCGTAATAAATCTCATTTTTTCATAAATTAATTGTTTCAAATTTAACATTCAAACCAAAACTTATCATCTATTGATTGAGTGTGATAGCATTCCATATCAAATAAATAATGGCAATAAGCTCCGTGAAAAAGATTAAACTCTAAATTAAATAATCGAGATAGCTGCAACAATTTAATTTTGTTTTCTTGTTTATCATAAGTTAAATATGGAAATTCATAAATAACCTATTTGCTACTTATACCAATCCTTCATGACAATTATAAATAATTGAATTCCTAGATAGCGATAGAATAATCAATATTAAATTAAAATTTTAGATTAATTGAATATCAATCATTCATGAAATATAATAACTCAAAACAATAAATACTTGGATTAAAATGTGAATAAAAGTTTGAAACACAGAACCTCACAAAGTTATAATCAAATTATTAATTCCTCTTGAATCAGAAAGATGAGTTTAGCCACACATGACTTTCGCTCCAATAACAAAAATAGAAGAAAAACTAGTAATTGCTAAAAACGTCAAAAAGAGAGAACTTTTTCTGTTATAAGAAATGCCCTTTTATGGGGTCTTCTAATATAATTCTACCTTATAAAGATTTTTATCTAAAACGAATTCAAAGTCAAACTCCTTCATGATAAGGATAAGGTGAAGCCTTCCATTCAAACTTCAACTCTTCAAGTGATCAGTCTTATTCATTGTAACAATCTCTTCATTTTATCCAAATTTTGTCATTATCACCAATAGAGTCCCAATTTGATGTAATCTCTACTTTTCATCTCTTAAAACAAATCAAATATTAATTTCATACTCAAGCACAAAAATAAATTCAAAACAAAGGAGATAATATCAACTAATTAATCAAGATGAGATCTTATCAATAGAGTATAACTCAGTTTATTTTTGAGAACATAGACTCCTATGTATATAATAAAATCATCAATGAAAAGAAAAAAAATACTCATGACCCTAGGAGTACTGAAGTTCAACCATGGATTGAAAATTCAAATATGTAGTTATTTCTTACAACATAGACGTATGTATATCTAGTAAAATCATTAATAAAAAGAAGAAAGGTACTTATGACTCAAGGAGAACTGAAGTGGAGTTGGGTCCCATATATTAATATAAAAATATTGGAACTCCTAAGATCCAAAGATGCTAAAGGCATTTTCATTAGTTTTCCTAGATAACAACATGAATAAATAGTGGTAGAAGACAAACAGAAAGATATCTGATACAGTTTGATTATAAGGATGACCCAATCTAGTATGTCAATCTTCCAAAGAAACAATATCACCTATCAAAACGTGTTAATTTGATGAGTACTGTAGAAAAGGAGATAAAGAACATCTTTACTTGGCCCTTTTAATAGGATTTTCTTGGTGATCACTTGAAAAAAGAACAAAGACAAGGAGCGAGATCTTTTATAGAAAAAGTAAAAGGGTCAAAATTCAGAGAAACATTAGTTATCGAATGCAAATTTTTGAATAGAGAGTAATGAGTTTGTAATTTTTAGAATCAACAAAATATTATTAAAATTTTTTTGATTTATGTGTAGTGAGAATGACCTTATTAAAGTGAGTAATAGGCAAGGATTGTTTATTACCAATTCAAATTGGTTGCATCGTAATAGCTTTAAAGTTCTTTACATTGACTCATGTTTGTTATAATATGATGTGTTGCACCTATGTCAGAACACCACGACATAGGCTGAAATTTTGTATTAATTGAAGATTCTAAAGATGCGGATGATATATCAGTGGAGAATAAAATAAAGGCCATGAAGCTTGCCATGCAATGTTGGCTGGCGATAGTGAGTTACTTCTAGGTGAATATCGACACCGCAAGTGATAGACAGGATAGTTTTTGTATTCACAAATCTGGCATAATTCTTAGATTTACGATGATGAGATTGATTCAGTGTTGAATTATTAGAAGAAGGTTATTGAGTATTGGTGATTGAAGATTGTTATTGTGATAGCCTGTAAGCCAATTTGCCATTGGAGGATCATGAAGTCTCTTAAGTTAAATATCATGAGCTAGTAAATACCCATGCAATTCATGTAAAAGCACTGGTTTAGAATGAAAACTAAGAATATAATATTTAGCGCCAATAGTATGGTATATAATAACATTGAATTATGCATATAAAATTTGACGACCAGTAATTACTAATGCATCAGCTAGTTCATTAGGTTTCAGTCCGTAAAACTTTGTATTAAGATGAAGCAACCTGGTCTAATAAGTTATAAACTAAAAAATATGAGCTAATAATTGCCACCAATAATAAGATTGAGGCTCTATAACGTAACGAAAACTTCCTTTGTCAGTGAAGGAGGTTGGCCCTTTGAAATCAATGATCAAAATTTAGATTTGAAACGATAATATTGGCATTATCTGATGATGGAATAAAAAGGATTGGGAGAAGGACATTTACCATCAATGGGATAAGTTTAAAGAGGTATGAATTGAGCGAGCCATATTAAATAATTTTTTAGTGTGGTTTTATTAGGTTTGATTTGAAGAAAGTACGGATTGTAGTGTGATCAGGAAAGAGGGAAAGGAAGAAGATATTTAGGATTGAGTGGAGGTTGAGTGACAGTGTTTGAATCTTATTCTTTCGTTAATGAAGAATTTGGTGAGGGAGAAGTTGATACGTCAAATATTATTCTAATTAAGCTCCAATACCATGTAACTTTGAGAAAGAAATGTAAGTTTTCTTTATAATAAAAGGAAATAAATAAACAAAAGTAATAATGCTTCTTAATATACAGAGCACGATTTCAGGAATACATAGATTGGTATTACCTAACATATGCATCGAAATGGGACAAGCTTCTATTCCACATTAATATGAGCTCAAAAGAGAAACTGCTAAAGTCGGTATCTTTCTTGAGTATTCATGGAATTATGTTAAAACGTTTCGTCCAGTTCTATTTCTTTTATTAATCCGTTCATAATTAAAAGAAAATGCAAAATGATCAGAAGCAAATTCTATTTTAAACACAAATTAGTGAAGATGCCTGCATTATCAAGCCCAACGTTTCATCTTTAGTGAAAATGATTTTAGTTTCCATCTTTTGATATTAAATAAAATTTTAATGTTTTGTATGGTTTAATTAACCAAAAGGGTATTCGTTTTACCATAAACAGAAACTTCAAGCACGCAGATCAGGCATTTAAAGGGACTTTCACCATCCTCCATTTCTCTTCTGCTTCTCCTCCTGCGTCCATCTTCATAATGCTGTGTCTAACCCAACTCGAAAGTGACGGTCACATGTTTGTTTTGGTACGTTCTTGAAAGTGTTTTTTGTCAGATACAGGAGGACGAGTAGGGTCTACGCGTAAGGTTAATTCATTTAATTCTTATGCGTACGCAAGCTTTCTGCTTATTCCCTTCCCTTCCCTGTAATGCTGCACCTGCAGCCGAACGGTTTTCCATATAATCAATCCAGCCACTTTCTCTCGTCATTTTGCTTTTCCCTTTTTGTCTTAAGCTCCACCTGAAGTTGTCAGAGTAATTCTCTTCTCCAGCAAAATTTAAGTTGAGTGTGTTATTACGAAGAGCAAATCGATTTAGTCATTACATAAAGCCCCTTAAATTTAATGTTCAAAATAAATATATTCATCTGTGTTTCCTTATTAATCATATTTACACTATATAGGCCATGTTTTACTATTAACAGATTGCATTAGTTATAAGCTGATTTTATTAGCGATTATCTAATAGCAAATTAATATAGTTAATTTAATCAGTAGATAACATTAACTGTTATGATAATATTAGCTATTTATTAAAAAAGTTTAGTAAAATTAGTTATTTAATATTAACTATTTATGTATAAAATGACACATAAAAATATGACTTTAAGAAAGACTTATAAAATATGAGTATTATATCATAGTAATACACAAAACAATATTACATATTTAAAAAATGTTCATTTTTATTATATTTTTTCACAAACAAATAGGATATAAAGTGGATGCAGATTGCATTTTTATTATCTTTTTTCACAAACAAATAAGATATAAGGCCGGTGGAGGGAGATCATGATGATTTTTTCAATAGCAATGCATATTATGGGGCATGTCCAAAGTTTGATATGGTATATTTCAGGAACAAATGGAAACTTTATGTCCGTGACTAAGTTGCTTTATCAAAGATTACACGAGGCGTATATTCTGAAGGAAAGAGGCCAATATTACTGTTAAGAAAGAAAAACTGTGCCTAACAATATTATTCCATATAACTGGAGAAGTTAAAAGAGCAAAGACAAAAAGATCCTCAGCTTTTCTCCGTCAAGACGTCAACATCTGATGTGGGGTAGCCTCCTTAGCTTTTTATGTGACCCAACAGTTGATGGATCTTTTTAACTATTGTTGAGATACTGAAAGCCCCTGGAGAGAAAAGAATGAGGGCAAAATAGTCATTAAAACATAATTTTCATCGGTTATCGCCAAAACGTTTCTATTGACCAAAAAGCTGATTTAATTCAATCAGTCTGACTCAATTCATATTTAATAATTATTTGACATAATTAAACAATTAAAAATCTTCAATCAGTTAAAATACAACTTATGAGCCATTTACCAACAGGCCATATTGTTTAACCTTTGATGTTAATATGTTATAAAACAGAATGGAACATGCTCACAATAACTATTCACTTTTGACATATTAAAATTTTTATTTTAATTATTCTATTCTAATTTTATTTCTATATTTATATAAAAATGCACGTAAACATATGAAATTTTTTTAATGAAACTTAATAAAATCAAGAACAAATCTTATCCCATGTGTCTTATCAACGAGAGAAAAACATGAAGAAGCATCATTGCATGCGTCATTTAAAAGATAAGACAATTGAAAAGGAAACAGGTCTGTCCACGATATACTGTACCACATGAATCACAATTTTGTTGGAACTAACACATGGTTATTGGAATTAACTTGTTAGTTGAATATCAAATTAGAAACATGTACCACAGTGCCAGTTCTAGAAGAAAAGAGAAAATGAAATTTCTCTTCACCTGGTGTCACATAAATTGAACAGATGTCAATCGATAACCCTTCCATGTATAACTGCAAAGACTTTGACTTTGACTTTTTCATTTTTTATCTATAAACATGTGTCATCCACTTGATCGTTGATCTTAATTAGTGATTTTTATAGGATCAATACGGATCTTTAAATAAACTTTGAATGCGTATGCATACGTGCTGTATATGGCTCCTGTGTAACGATTTAGTTCGATGGTTAGCTATGTACATACATAAATAAGAGCAGATAAGAGCTACTTCAAGCTTAGCCCACCTAATCCCCTAGGTTTGTTACTAACTTCTAAATGTCAAAGGCTGAAACTCAACGTAGTGTCTGATATGACGAGACATTATTATAATGTTGACTAATAATAAAGGGCATTTGAAACTCACTTATGATATTTCCCCATCTACCGTTTCTCAACTCATTAAAGTTGAATTATATACTTTAGATTATGTGATTAATAGGAGGGTTGATAGCTTTTAACATAAAAGGTCTCATATGAAATATAAATTTCTCTATTAAAAAAAGAGTAAATAGTGACATTTTTTAATTAGAATTAATATCATTTATTTAAATTTATTTAGATGCCACAACATTATGATTCACTTTATCTTGTTCTTATTATGCTTAGAAAATTATCAATAAATTTATATTGTTGTTACTCAATATATTTATTGATTTTAGCTAGTATTACCAACAAAAAAAAAAGAATTCACACAACCTAAAACTAGTCTTCATCTAATAGTTTATATATTTTTATTTGACAAAAATGTTGAATTTGTATATAGATTAGAGTTGCGTGGGATTTGATAAATGGGATGCTTTCATCCCATATTATTGGTAAGAAATCAAAATGATAAATTGGTACTAACCCAAGTTCAAAGTGGGTGACAAGTTTGTATTGATTATAGAAAATTAAATGATGTAACTCAAAAGAATCATTTTCCTTTACCATTTATTAATTAGAAGTTTGAAAAGCTAAATGATTAAACTTACTACTATTTTCTAGATAGTTTTTTAGGATACTTTCAAATTGCAATCACTCTAAAAGATCAACAAAAAATAATTTTCACATGCTCATTTAGAACTTTCATATATCAATGAATGTCATTTAGAGCTTGCAATACATGAACTATTTTTCAAAGATGTATGGTAATTTCTTGACATTTGTGTTGAGAATATTATTGAAGTTTCCATAGATGATTTTACCATGCACAGAGAGATTCATTCGATAATTGTTTCTATAATCAGACACTTGTGTTGCAAAGATATATATATATAGAAACAAGCCTTATTTTAAAATTTGAAAAATGTCATTTTGTGATGGAATAAGATATTGTTTTGGGACATATTGGTCAGTTAGAGGCTTGTAAATAGATAAATATAAAATCAGTATTATCTAATGCCTTCCTTACCTTGTTAATGCTTGGAAAGTTTGTTTTTTTTCTTGATTATTTAGGTTTTTACTAGCAGCATTCAATTGTTGGATTGAAGTCTTCCATACGAGATAATGTGCGATGAAAACGATCATGTTGTAGGAGTTATTTTAGGTCAACAAGTTAGGAAAGCACCAAGCATTATATAATATGCGTCAATGACCTTAAATGATGCCCAAAAAATTAATCGACTATTGAAAAAGAGCTCATAGTTGTTTTCTTTTCTTTAGAAAATGCTTGTTTTTATTTATTGGGTAATAAGGTAGCTGTTTATTCTGATCGTGTGGCCTTTAGTTTTTTATAAAAAAGAAGGATCCAAAGTTGAGGCTAATGAGGTGAGTACTTTTGTTGAGTGAATTTGACTTGGAGATAAAAAAAAAAGATTGGAGTAGAAAATAGAGTTACTGACCATTTGAGTTGTGTAGTTCATTTAGAGAGTGAAAACAATTTACAAGAAGAAATTCTTGATGAACAATTCATTGTTGCAAGGCTAAGGTTTCATAGTATATGAACATAGTTAATTATTTGTAAACTAACCATTTATTTGTTGGTTTTTTCTAAAGCTCGAAGAGAAAATCAAAAGTGACGAGAAATATTACATATTGGATGATACATGTTTCTGGAAACATTGCACTATTTAAGTAATAAGAAGGTGTATACCTAAAACTAAAATTTCTTCCATTCTTACCTTTGGTTGATCGTACGCATATGGAGGACATTTTGGAGCTAAGAGAGTAACTATGAAAGTGTTAGATTATGATTTCTTTTGGCCTTCTTTATTTTGAGATGTATATTCCTTTTGCAAGATTTATGAACATTGCCAAAAAACAAGTATTAATTTGCAATAGAATGAGATACATCAAACTTTAATTTTAGTTTGTGAAAAATTTGATGCATGGGATACTAATTTTATAGAATTATTTCCTATTTCTTTTAGGCATATTTGCATTTTATTAACTGTTGACTATGGTTTGAAGTGGGTGGAAGCAAAGGCCAACTAAACTAATGATTTTGAAGCTATTGCAGGTTTCCTTAAATCTAACATATTCGGTAGTTTTATTAGTGCAAAAGCCTTAATTAGTGATCAAAGGACACATATTTTGTAACCGAAATTTGGAAGAATTATTGAAACAATATGGTGTTATACACAAAATTGTTATGTCATACCATTAGCAAACTAGTGGATAAGCTGAAGTTTCAAATAGAGAAATCAAGTCAATCATAGAGAAGACGGTAACTCTAAGCAGAAAAGATTAGACTTGGATGACCTTATTGATGATTAACCCCAAATTTTTAATGGCTTTTATGACCCTTTCCCTATCTTATTCCCCAATTCATTCAACACAACTAAATACAATAGTAAGGAGGTCCATTGTTGCATCTCAAATAGAAAAAGAAAGAAAGTATAGTTGGCTAGCAAATTGAAGCTTAATATCGAATGATTTCAATTATGATAAAGTTAAGACTAGGTATAAGGACTTATGTGAAGAAAAAATTTATTCTTGTAAGTATGTTCATGCTCAGACCTTGAAAGAATTGAATATTTGAGAATAATGCTTTAGTGGATAGAGTGGGATGGCAAACCTATGTGAATGTGAGACTGCCTACTTTTTTTAAACTGACACATAAATTTTACACTTTACACCACTTTTCAATTTAATGATGATTATGAACTTAACATGTTAATTAAGGGGATTGTTGAATTCAGAATGATGAGAATGGACTTTTTTTTAAATTTCTAAATCTAATATTGCAATAGGTTTTACAAAAAAAGTTAATGTTAAAAAGGATTCGTAAGTTCAAAGGGTGATTATTCTTCTGATTTAACCCAAGTGCTTCAAAAAGTATGAACTAAAGAAACTTGTCTTTGAATATTTACAATGATTCTTTACTTATAACTTTTCATGAAGAAGGAATATTGCAGGAAATTTAGCTAAAATCGAAATTTATTTTCTATAGTGTATGGAACAAAACATTACAGTGAAACTAGGTTATTGGTTGGTTACATAATTATGTTTTGTGGTCTAAAAGAAGAATAAGCCTTTAATCTTATATTCTTACACAAGTTAACTAACCATTAATTTAAGTTTACTTGACTTATCTAACACCAATATGCATATAGCTTATGAGATGGAATCCTTAGATTAAAATTATATAGGCAGGATAAGTATTATTACATAAAAATTTGATGACAATTTTAGCTTTGTCCTACCTAGTCCAATTGCTCCATCTTCTTAGACTTTCCAATGATACAAGATAGCAATTATGGAATGATCAGCTAGCGGCCAACAGGAAAACATCCCTTCTTCTTCTTCCATTTAGTAGACCTTCGGAATTCTGGCCCATCTGGGTAGGACTGAAAACATATTATTTCACATGAAGAATAATTTAATGGCTTTGTTCGTAGACTAGGGGTAACTCCTCCTTACCCCCTCTATGAGTGTACGTTACCTATTCATCCCTTTTATTCAGGGAAGTGCTCTCACTTATTGCTTTCGATACTTTGCACGTTACATTTAGGATAATGTTTGGTTTAAGGGTAGGTTTAGTATTGTGTAGAAACATGTTTTATTTATTTATTTTTATTTGTTATCTAATTGTGATTTAGCTTTAATTTATCTTAATTGTTAGTTAGTTAGTTTTGAGCTAGTACATTATATGGTTTCATCAAATATATTTTGAATAAATTGGATTTTGTGTATGCTACAAAAATCATTCTGTAAGAATAAGAGTAAAAATATGTTGCACGGTTAAATTAGTTAGGATTATGCACTTTTAGAAACTTTGATGATCAAATGATAAGGCATCCTGTGAAGTTAAGGTGATTTCAAATAAATGTTAAAATTTTGAGCCATTAAAGATTGAAACATTCAAATCAATTTGTATTTTTCCTTTGAAGTGTATTGTCTTATATTAGAATATTTCTTTGGAACTTGCTTGGAACATTTCAAGACTTTATCGATATATGCATTTATAAGAATAAAAAAGGCTTTCCTTGTTTTATAACCTTTAACTTAAAAACCCATTACAGTTCAATATCCCTAGTTAGCTCCTTTGAGCCAAAACCTTTTTCTTTTGGTTTATAACCATATTACAAGACAAATTCTCTATTTAAACATCCTTTCATAACCATAAATTTTAATAAGGAATTTGGATAAAAAAATCTCTTCCAATTTCAAGAATGGCAATATATGAATCAAATGAGTATGGGATGTGAATCTTACATTGTACCACTGTCTTGTGTTATGGTTCAAATCATTTTTTATTCATATATCTATTCATAAAAAGGGTAGTAGAAAAAAGAAAAAGTAAGAAAGGTTACAACAGGAGAACTCAATGTTAGTCCATTTTTGTTCACATAAGTAATTAACCATTCCCAAGCGAGTTGAATATTATGGTTCCAATTTATAAGTTTGTCATCTATATATGTTTAGATGCCTTGCAAATAATTTTGGTCTTGATCATTTTACTTCTAATTCTTATATCTAATCATATCCTCATTATAACTTGAAATATAATCCTTCTAACTTATACATATGTACATTATAAATGGTAGAGGTTTGGGGTAAAAGCAATCATATGGTAGAATATTTACATTAGAGGATTTTGAGGGAAATACTGAACCATTAAACACACGAGTATAATGAGTGATAACTGTGAGGAAGATCACCAAAACTTCATATATGTTTTAGAATGAGATTGTCTTAGTTAATCCTTGTGCATATTTCTTTGTGAAGTTTAATTATGATGTGTCTTGTTGCTTTAATCTTAAATGGCTTGAATTTTAAAGTATACTTACTCTTCAATTTATTAAGAAACGGATTAATGAAATCATGTTGGTAGTACTATTTATTTTAAATATGATTTACTTGAGGATGAGTTAACAAAGGATAAGAGTGGGAGAATTTAATAAGATCATTAAATATAATCATTTTAAACCTTAATTCATTTTTGTTATATGTGACCATTGATTCTATCTTAAAGATTTTCTTATATTTTTTATTTAGATGATTCTTAGCAAATATAAAGCTTAGATAGAACTGATAGCAATGTTTATGATGATTAAATGTGGGTACTTTTAGCAAAAAAATTAACTTCCAAATTTCAAAATTGCAATTAAAACGTTTTAAATTTTATTTAAACATTATCTTGACCAAGTTTGTGTAACGGTCAATGAAGTTATAATCTCTTAAAGCTAAAGAATCACAATAAAAAGATTCCAACACCAACAAAATATAGGGTTAAAGTGGCTATAAATAGGAACCATGTGAAGAAAGAAAACATCCAAGTTTTCTATCTCTATTTTCCAGCTTATCATAAAATCTCTTTTCTTTTCAGTACATGTTAGTGTAGTTTCTACTCAATAGATTTTAGTGGCAGATAACAACTTTCTTTATCTTAGTTGAAGGGAGCTAAGGCCCTTGAAACTTTATAGATTGAGAGATAATTTAGTCTTATTTTGAAGTATTTTATCTATTATAAATCTAATTGTTCTTCAGAGCTTTATTTTATGATTATTTTGATTGATTTTAACATATGGAATTAGTTTATTAATTGAAATAATCAATTGTTAGATTAAATATTGAATATATAAAAGTTCAATTCCTTTAATCTTTGTAGCAATTAGGAGTTTTCAGTTTGTTATGTTGAAAATTATTAACTTATTGGAAGAACATTCAATTAGATTAAATGCAACCATACATGTTGTGATATCTTGCTATGTGGTCTTTCTTTTCTTAAATTTATAGTTTAATTAAATTTAAATCATTTCTAAAGTTGTTAAACAATAAAGGTTAATTTACATGTTTTTAATTAACTAATCCTAAAGAAAGATATTTATTTAATATTGCATCGAATATATGATTGATAAAAAAAAAAGTATGTCGATGAAAAACCATGGTTCATGGTAGAAGCGAACATAAACTAAAGTTTATTTTATCGATAATTCTCTTTTTATTTATTAAAGAAATTAATTTATTTTCTATCATAAAAATTGGTATCATCACCCCTATTTCATTAAATATTTCTTACATAATGGTTATCAAACTAGAATTCCTAGTTAGACTAATTCCTACTTTTATTTTATTGTATGAATTTATGGTTTAATTTGAGTGTAGATGACGCCAAACACTAATTATGTAAAAAGAGAGAAATTTATTGCTTTGGTACCATGATCGATTTGTTAAGTCATTTGACAGAAAGATTCCTCTCAACATTTCATCTCTTGGAACTTGTTTATATACAATTTATATGGAATGATCTACCTCCAGAAGAGGCAATCATCTTTTGCCACCTAAGCTAGAGCAACTAACTAACTAAAACAAACTCCAAAATAAGAAAACAAATGCGAATAATTCAATAGAAAATAAATACATCAGCCCCAAAATATAAACTCTAATAATAGATGACAAAGGAGTATTATAGAGTTAATAGTATGCGAGGTGTGTGGTTGACAGTTTGTTTTCATTATTTCCTTAGCCTAATCAGAGCAACTAATATAGTTCAAAAGCTACTGCGGATTAGTTAATCGTATCTGGTGTAACTGCATCAACAGAAATTTTTCATGCTTGGAACTTTTTCCCTTCAGTTGGATCACTTTAAATGTTCCTGTCTTCACTTGAAAAGTCAAGTACTTCTTTATAGCTATTATTTTGTGTTTTTTTTCCTAGAAAGTGAAGGGGAAGAGATGGAGGCTGCTTCCACTGGCTCCAAGTACTGGCGTGTATCATATTTTGAAGTAGAACTCAATTTTCATGCATTGAGCCCCACACTCAATTTAGATGTCCGATTTTAGGATGGTTGCTTGCTTGATGATAATGAGTGTGCGTTTATAGATAAAGTTGCACGTTTTAACCATTTAGGGGTTTTTTATTGAGGAAGAGAGATGCATGCCTTTTCTTGATTTATTAGATATCAGATTCTGATAGGCAGAGTTTATCTGCATTGACAATTTTAACTCATAACTAATAAAAGTCATGTCACTTGTACTATTTAGCTTTCATAGTTTGATAGTATTCAATAGAAACTCAGACCTATCCATATATTATTATAATTTATAGTCATTAGCCGTGTTTGGCAATCAGTTGATTGCATTTAGCTGATAGCTGATTCTATTAATTGTTAGCTGATAGCTGATTATATCAGCTGATTTAACCAGCGGATTGCATTAGCTGTTTGTTAAAGATGTTTGATAAAATTAGTTGTTTAGTATTAGCTGTTTATGTGTAAATTGACTTATGAGGACATGACTTAAAAAAAAGAATATGAATATTATATA
>JAOQMP010000001.1:19367565-19387984 GCA_027563575.1 Erythroxylum pedicellare
TTCGGTTTTTAAAACCTTGTTACTTTTCACTCATTTCATATATAAATAATAACCACAATTAATATAAGAAAATATCATTT
Organism: Erythroxylum pedicellare; assembly: GCA_027563575.1. Taxonomy (NCBI): domain Eukaryota; kingdom Viridiplantae; phylum Streptophyta; class Magnoliopsida; order Malpighiales; family Erythroxylaceae; genus Erythroxylum; species Erythroxylum pedicellare. Next base: position 19,367,646 of record JAOQMP010000001.1, read on the forward strand.
AATTATCTTACAAATATTAAACTAAGAATAATGCAAAGTGTTTAATATTTTGTAATTTACACCATATAATAAAGAATAATTATATCAAAACATCATATAATAAGAATAATAAAGGTTTATGACTTCATAAGTATTGAAACAAGAGTTTGTGTCAAGGAACACAATCAAATAGAAATAAAACTTGAAATAAAACACTTACAGTTAAAAGTTTTATATTTATATTGCATGTACAAAATTTAATATATGCATCAAGTACAAGTGAAATAAAAAGAAAATTGAAGAAATGAAAATTTTGGAACTTCATTCAATTGAATGTCCGGTTAAATAACATTGACCCCAATTTTCATTTAATTCAAAATCGTCATCATTGAGAGGACTTTTATTATAACCATTGTTTAAATTAATTACACTAGATGACATGTTACTAGTTTCTTATCTAAGATTATCTTTCAAGTCATTCTCACCTATCAAACTTGGTTCCTCAGAAATTCAATCTACTAAAGATCAGATAAGGCCAAAGCAAATTAGATTTATAAAACTATTTGTTCTATCAATAGTCCTAGTAATCAAATAAAATTAAAATTATTAAGAAATTATAAAAAATTATATTCAACTTAATAATTAAAACAACATACCTTTCTCAAAACTTTAAGTTGTATCAAACAAAGACTAAATTGTTTAATCTTTTGTGTTCCTATATGTTCGTTTTCTTTGAATGAATGGATACAACAGTGCTTTAATTCCTTTTACATCCTATTATACTCATTATTGACTCAAATTTTGATTTACAAAATTTTGTAATTCTGGAGCACCACTTTTAAATTAGTCCTACCAAGCAATTATAAGACAATAAAAGTAACCTTACAAATAAAATATAGTGATGATTAATTTACAACAATTAGCAAAAGTGAAGAAATATATACATAGATTGTCTCTTTGACAAATTGCATTGGACATCCCAAATCACCATAAACATCCTGGTAAACCTCCATTTATGAGCTTATGATATCTAGCATCATCTCATATGCAACAATTATTGTAATGATTAATATAATTTCTCTATTAACTTTAACTTTCTTTTTAAAACTTAGACTAAAGTAGACACTAGAATTCAAAATTTTCATAGTTGTATACAATAGAAGTAAAGTTACCTGCCTTTCTTATATTTCATTGATAATTGTTAAATAAGGTGAACACAATGAAGACTTATTTTTAGATGGACCTTGATTGCTTCCTTCTCCTTTTCTATGGCATCATAAAAATAACTTATCATTGTTTTCTAATTACTATCAATCAGATGAAGTACTCTCATTAGAGGTTCACAAACTTGAATGACAAATTGATATTGGGACCAAAATTTATGATGTTCAAGTATAATTCTAGAAACCTATATCATAGCATCAAACCTAACAAACTGAGATGCAAACCACTAAAGTGATAAGAAATTAGTCGCAAAAAAAATTCCTACAATTGGTAAAATCTTTTCTCATCAAATTCAGGATCCAAGCAAGTTTATAGATAAACTTGATCGGTTTTTTACTTGTTACACATTTTCATCAATTATAAGAAAGTGCCTAGTATCCCCTATATTTTCCAACATCAATTCAAAATAATGTGTAAGATAAGGAATACAATAAAAATAATTATACCTACTTTGTAACCTTTTTCTAACTATTTTATAAGCATAATCATTGTCAGTGATGAATCGTAAATGGTTTTAGCCCAACTTCATTTATAACTTCATCAAATATCTTAAACAGAGTATTAGCATTTCTAACAAGGCTATATACATTAATAAACTTCAAAAGCATTAGCCCCTTAGACGAATAAATAGAAAAACTTGATAATAGGCTTATGGCTTTTATTTTCCAACTATTGTACATGTTTGAACACCTATAAGTTGCCTAGCTCATTCCTCTTTCATCTAAATAACTCTTTATTTCATGAATAAAGTTGCTCAGAAGGTCATCTCTATTGTCATCAATTAAAGGGGCTTTATATTATAGACTGTAAGAGGTAATATCATCCACCATAGGATAGTAATAATAAGATTGAACAACATCAAATAATACACTTACATCATACCACCATTTAACTATTGCCATGTCCATATTATGATATGCTTCTTTAGGTTGTAAGGCATTATAGATTGAAGGCTGAGCTTTAAGAGTTGTTTGAGATGCAAAAAATTTTGACACGTCACCTTTTATTCCTTATATTAGGTGCAACAATCTCTTCTTATTAAATAGGAATACCACCTTCAACATATCTAATATCATCCTGACTACTAAAAAAAGAAATTTCATTACCAATTTCATAGTTTAGTATTTCTCTTGTGCCTTTCTCATGCTAATAATCTTCAAGTAAAGTTTCCATTTGTCATTTCACATTATATATGACTTTTTTATAAGGCTCCATATAACCTTTGATCCTAGCCAGATGCTTCTTTAATCTAGTGATTCCCTTACTTTCAAATGATTGTTACAATCAAACAAATGGTATAATTCTTCATTCCAAAAACTAATCTAGCATGAGCTTAAGCTGGATCATTGAATCTTCCTAAACATGAAGTGGATGAATTTTCAAGAGTACTTGAACTTGCCTTAATTTATCTGTAAAAATAAATGTAATTGAATAAGTACAATTAACTACAGAAACAACTTATGCACCTCTTAATTGTAAACTAGTAAATAAACTTAAACTCATTAAGTGAATAATAAATTATCACATCGCAAACATGTATCAACTAGGCATCCATGATATCACTATAAAATACAACATACAACTAAGAGTTATAGGATTCATACAACTAACATACAAGTCTCTTTTAATGTATATTTGTTAGTAAACCTTAACAAATAATTACTATCAATACAAAATCATCAATAAATATCTTAATCTAAATCAAATAAAGTATCATGTGATAACTAATTTTTAATGTTAAGTTACTCCATTTTATAAGGGATCTCAACCTGAAGAACTTTTAAGAGGTGCAAAAAAATACAATATTAAAAATTTCTTAAAGAATTCTAAAATTCTATCAAAATCCAAGTTTAAATTAAATCTCTTTATAAACCCTCATGACATAAACCAAATACACAAAATATTTAAATAAAATCACTAATTAAAAGAATGACAAAAATTATTTTACTAAAGTAAAATAAAGAGCTAAATTAAGTTAAGTCAAATAAAAAGCTAAATTAAATTATACCATATCATTTTAAACTTTCTTTCTTCTTCAAATATAGTTATGGCTAACAATAACCTTTGGTGGCAGGTAGGGATAATTCGCCGAGCATGGGAGGTGCAAATTCAGCATACCTATCGAGAAGGGAACCGGTATGCCGATAGATTGGCTACTCAAGCCTTTTTATCTAGTCCAGACCTGCATCTTCTTCAGGAGCCCCCTATGATCATTATGGATTACATACACCAAGATATGAAAGGAGAACTCTATCACAGGATTCTGCATTAGTGGGGTGTGCTAGATAGAGTGGAGTGTATTTTGTTTTGTCTTTTATCCTTTGTAACAAAAAAATGAAAATCACAATACATAATTAAATACACAGTACATAATTCTAGTATTAAACAAAATATTTTACCTTGTTTATGATTATTAATTGACCAAAAAAAAATTAGGGATCAATAATTTTTGTGTATTATGTAAATACAAAATACACATAATACAGTATATTTTTAATTCCTAATTACACACAAATTATTTATTCCAAAATCATAATTACGCATTTACAGTAATCCACTTACATAATAACACACATAGACACATATAATACAGTTGTTTACATGTTTAGACCACAATTACACACACAAGAACTAAAAAAGGAAAGATGGTAGAGGGAGAAGAGGAGCTTTAGAGCTGTGACAATCTAACGCATAAGGTGGCAACAGGATAGATCTAAAGGTTGTAGAGACATATCACGTAAGGATAGCGCAGATCTGGAGGCTAAAGAGGAGAGGCATGACAAGTTGGAGAGGAGAGGATAGGCAAGGTAGGCACAAGCAAAGGAGAGAGATGGCACAATAGTTGGCAGGATGATAGGATGAGAGGATGACAATGTGTAACAAGGAGAGGGATGACAGTGGACACTCGACAGGTAAAGGAGAGGAGGAGACTGAAATTATAAGGAGACCTAATGCATCTTTTGATGCCTTTTAGGGTTTAATGTAAGCTTTTTTTGAATATTTTACGTCCCTTTACAAGTCGAATTTTTCATTTTAGTCCCAATAATAAGGTGATTCTTTGAGTATCAACTAGTACCAAAGACTGATATGATACCAGTAAGTACGTATCATTTTTTGACTGGTATGGTCGATACCGACGAATATGGTACCATACTCGTTACTCTATTTGATTCTTTAGGTAAAATTACAAACTTTTGGACACTTAACAATAATTTTATTTATAATTCTTTAATATTTTTAAACTTAAACAAGCATTGGACGAATACAATATAATGTTTAACAAGTTCACTATTTTATAATTGAATCTCTAAACTTAATTTTTGGTTCATATTTTAAAAAAATTCTTAAGTATTTCCTTTCTTTCCCTTAATTATATAAATAACAAACTCTATTAATACATCAATCTTTACTCAACTTTTCCATTAAGGGTGTGTTCGGTATTAGTAATAATGATCATATTCAAGAATGACTATGTGGCTCGATAAAAATAAAATAAAAGTGACTAAGGTAACTTATCAAGTGAAAAAAGAAAGAAACATAATAAACAAATAAGCTTGACCAAGATGACTTATTAAAAGATTTAAATTACTTTGAATCATTAATAATCTTAATGAGTTTAAATATATAATTTTGGTAAATTTATTTTTAAATTTCAAAATTGTAAAAAATAATTCAGTCTCTAATAAAAGAATATATCTTTTATAAACAAAGATGAACTAATTTTAAAATAAAAAAATTCAATATAAAAGATACAAGGTTATTTAAATCTATTTCAAAAATTTTGACTTGAATTATTAAAGAAGATACGAAGAAAAATATAAGAATAATAATTTAAAAGGAGACTTTCGAAAAGCCTTTATCATAAATTGGAACCTTAAATTGTTTTCAAAATACACGAAATTTTGAAATTGTATCATTCAAATGTACAAGGCATCATCATATTGAAGTCAATAGCTTATGGTATTCACTATGAAATTTAGAAAATATAGATAAGCTATAATTAAGAAGAACTTTTGGAAGCGAAAGAGTAGCACTCTTTATTGGTTTATGTCTTATAGTCAATCGATTAGTTATAGTTTTATAGCAAAGTTATTTAAAAACATTATTTATAAAAACATTATTTATCTTATACATATTCATTCAATTAATTGATGTATAAGATAACTTCCATATGATAAATGCACACTGCAAATAAGATCATAATTATGATACCCATATTTTATTTATATATTATCCCTAAATTATTTGTAATCATTATTTTATTGAGAATGGATATTAATAAAGTGTAAAGACTAGTTAATGTTATATTTCTTCGTTATAAAGAAAGTAGCCGATTTTAAAGACTAAAGTATAGAAATACTTAAGCAAATGTGTAGGTATTTGTTAGAAAACAAGTTCACTTAATCGCGTCAATATGAGAATTTCATTTAGAACATTACTTGTTTGTCTATAGAAATTCTCATTATAATGATTGTATAACTAATTCTTTGACTTGAGATCTTCAAATTATCTCATATAAGGATTGATATGTCTTGATACTACTTATAACATATTCTAATCGAAGCCTAATTAGTGATCATTCGATATAGAGTGAACTATGTGGAGGTAGTTAAGTGATCAATATAAAATTCATCACCTTAAAATGACTAGGGAGAATATTTCATTATTATTAACTAATGTTGATTTGAGAAATCTTTGTCCAAAGTAGAATGCTACTTTAAAAATAGTTTTCAAAATGTCATAATTGAATCAATTACTAATAGTGGAGAACTAACATGAATCAATTTAAATAGAGTAGACTTTAATTTCACGTTTTATGTAATTAGAATATTATATGAAGAAATGATTAAATTATACAAAAAAGTGATACATGAAAAAGTTAGTCAAAACTACTTTGATATTCTTAATATTTGGTCAGTTATGACGTGTTGTTAGATGTCAATATGGGCCTATAGTTATAAAATGTTTAACTAAAAAAATTAAAGAAAATTAAATGTGTTTTTCTTTAATCTTAAATATGATTTAGGATTATAGTTTATATCCATTACCAACATATTTAGGAACTTAATAGGTTAAAAAAAGACTAATTAATGAGGGAAAAGGTAATTTAATAAAGATGGACTTGATTGTAAAGTATAAGAAATTTTAAAGGTTAAATATGAAATATTTAGTAAATAAGAACAAATATAAGATATTGGGTCTTATTTGGGATCAACCAGTATCTAATTACAATTTATTATAATTATAATTATAATTGAAGTTTAATTGAAATTAAAACTAAATTTAATTAAACTTCCAAAAGTACAAATCGTATTATAAACAAGTGTATGCTCTAAAGGAATTAGTATTTATTGTTTACTTCCCTCTCTAGACCATAAGTAGAGTTTTCTTTACTAATTTGTGTGGATATTGTTAGAAGCTAGACCTATGCACAACTATGGTGGTATGATGAACTAATTTCATAAATAGTTTGATGGAAATTATAATAAAAAGTATTTAACTAAGCAATAAGATAAAACTTACGTTTTTGTTTTATTCATTCATTAATCATGTTATAGAATTTAAACTGATCTTGGCTTTTGAGAAAAAAAAATAAAGAAGGTCTTATTCTTCTTCCCAACACATGAGATCAGATCCCACCCTAATTTCTCAACACTCCTCATCCTTATCCACAAGTCTTATTTGAACCTTAAGAATATATCAAAAGAAATATTAATAATTTAGCTATCACATTGGTCATACACAGTCAATATTTTCAGTAATCAGTTATGTAGTTGAATATTCAGAAAATAAAAATAAAGAAAGCGAAAATTAGGCATACAAATACTTTGTTAATGTAATTAGGGTATAGATGTTATTGAAATGAAAAAAGAAAAAAAAAAGAAGGGAGGTAATTCTGCTAGTTCTACTAGATTCCACGTGAATTTCTATATTTACATTAACAAGTAAGAAAAACTCTTGTTTTGAATGCAATATTAAATGGTCCCTTAGATTTAAGAATGCTTCGATATCAGGTAAGAAGAAAGATAAAAAAGGAATATGTACATTATAATTGTATCTTTTATTTGAGATTAAATTTTCTAATGAGTCAATCAAAGGAGCAATATTTACTTTTGGTCAAATATATTCAGGAGAATTCTTCCCTCTCCCCACCTTAATTCTATTACCTATACAAATATAAAATGACAAGTTAGAGTAAAATTATGTACAAGTTAAACTGCAAAAACCCTAATTCCTATATGCGAAAGGAGAACCGGGGTGATACAATATTAGCTACTCCGCATCTGATATATCTCACATCATCTTCTGAAGTTTGGCATTTAATCCACCAATTAATTTAATACAATATTAGTTACCCCATCACTCTATCAATAAAAGCGCGGTTCTGTATTATCCTAGTTGGGTAAGGATTTGTTGGACAAAATCAGACAAGTCCTTGATATCATAGAAGATGCGGGTACTGAAAGCATTCCTCCTCCCTTTCTTCTGCATTCGGACTTCAAAGAAAATTCACAAAACTCTCTTCGAGATTGGCTATACGGTTTGCAGCTTACATTCTAATCAAAATATGTGTTACGTTACAGCAATACATACTATTTCTCCAAGAAATCATTGTTCGTCTACCCCACATACAATAGTAAGAGATCCGTGCATTATCATATACCTGGGAGTTTGACAACTTGAGGTCTTAGTTACTGCTCTTAACTGAAATTAACTGTTCTGAAAGATGTCATCACGGCAAGAGACAGAACCTACTCTATTGAAAGAACCTACAAATAAATAACTTCATGGAGATTAATTGCACATGGATCACATACATTTGTATTTTTTATAATTTTAAATTAACAGTCATTATTGTTTAAATATATAATGAGTAAATCGTACACACATTCTTTGAGTAAACTGTATTTCAATTATTTGGTAAATTAATAATGTTAAATTAAGTGTAAATTCAATTTAAATAATATTTACAATGATTTTGTGTGTCTTCTTAATTAATTATTTATTTTAAAATTGGAGTTAGGAAATTTCTTAAATGTTGCGGGTGCTAGGAAGGGTAGCCGGACCACCCTTGGAGGCATATATGAATATGAACATTATAAGATCTTATCTCAACATATGGTTCTTAACTCATATTTAGATATAGGTGAGTTTAATTACAATGAAGGGTCAGAGATCCCCCCATCCGTAGTTAAAGTTCGACAGTTAAACAATTGCATTCAAAAAGTGGACTTTTAAATCCTTTTAAGGGTCAAATGCATGCTCCAAGTATCAGGTATGATTGATGTGGTCGATAAGGAGATTTTAGATATTGATGTGCATTGTTGAAATACGAAAGTTTTCAGACCAATGTTTTTATTCTTTTCTCTCGCATGGTTGTTAAGTTTGCTATGCTCTGTTTTAGTTGTACAGATTCTAGAACTTTCTTTTAGTCAGGTATAAATAATGAGCTATAAATATTTTTGTTTTCGTTTTATTTTTTCTTGTACATATATATACAAAATCCTTGTACATGTGAAATGGATGAAGAGAAAAATTTTCAGCTATTACGTTTCCTCTATTTCCTTATGGTATCAATGGTAGAAAACTAAATCTGTCATTCTTACTCATATTTTGTTCATAGTATCAGATCCGTTCTTGAATCTATGAACCTTACTATTTTAAACTCAAACACTTACCTTACTCTTCATCATGGATAACAATGATGAAGTTGTCGATCCCACAAATAGAACTACAAATGTCATTCAGAATTCCGATGATCCCTTATTTTTTAAAGGATCCGATAACCTTGGAATGGCTCTTGTAACTGTTTTGCTCAATGATAGTAACTTTCTGACATGGAACAGATCCATGAAAAGAGCTCTAGTAGCTAAGAATAAACTGAGTTTTTATCAATGGTAGCTTAGTGGAGCCAACAGATGAAGCTACTCACTCGAAATGGAGAAGGGTGGATGAAATGGTTAGCTTGTGGATAATCAGTTCAATGCAAAAGGATATAGCCGAAATTTTTATTTACTCTACCTCAGCTAGAAAACTTTGGCAAGAACTAGAAAAGCAATTTGGTGAAAGTAATGGCCCTCAGATCTACCAAATCCAAAGACAGATCTCTTCTATTGAGCAAGGTAATTCTTCTGTTGTCATGTATTACAGTAAGATGAAAAAATTATGGAAAGAGCTAAATGTTCTTCAACCCATTCCTCAATGTTCTTGCGGTGCTATGAGAGATTGTACCTGTAATGCTGCTGGAAACTTTTTAGATATTATATCTCAAACCAAACTCATTCAATTTCTTATGGGTTTAAATGAAAGCTAGCACAATGTTAGGAACCAAATCTTGGTTCTGGAACCTATGCCTTCAGTCAACAAGACTTACTCAATGATACTGAGAGTAAAGAAGCAAAAGAACGTATAAACGGACTTTTCAGAAAATACTGAAGCAAATGCCATGATGATTAAAGGAACACGATCTGGAGCTAACGCAAATAAAAATACTTCCTATAAGAAAAGGAAATTGTAGAAGAAGGATGATAGAAACTGTGAATATTGCAAAGGTGGAGGACAAACCAAGGATACGTGCTTCAAGCTTCATGGATATCCAGATTTGAATAAACAATTAAGGAAGGACAAACCAGTAACTGCAAAGGGACGAGTAAATATGGACAATACTCCTTTTGAGGATAACCCCAGTGATAATACGAAGGGTTTAGTAATGCAGTGCCCACCAATAGCCACAGAAATGCTTTAGTAAGAAATTGCCAGAATTTTGAAGGGGAAGTAGATGGCACCAGCAGAAAAAGTGAATTTTGCACAGATTGCAAATTTTGCAGGTAATTATATTCTGGTACCCATACATGGTAAATTTAAAGATGAATGGATTGTGGACACTGGTACAACTAACCATATATTTGCATTTAAACACTCATTTACTTCATAGAAAACTTTGACCAGAAAAATCCTTGTTCATCTACCTGAAGGAACTGTCAAACAAGTTAGCTCTTACGGTGATGTGATTATATATGACAACATTAAACTAGAAAATGTTCTATACATCCCTGATTTCAAACATAACCTACTGTCAGTTAGGAAACTGGCAGAGAGGGAATTTTTATGCTGTAGTTTTTATCCAAGGTTTTGCATTTTTCAGGACCTGAAGACTAATAGAGTCCTTGGAGTGGGCAAAGTGAAGGGAAACCTGTATATACTTAATGCCAGTTCATGCACACTAGAAGTTATCCATATATTCTACAATTTTCTTAATCCAGTACCTAGTAAAGCAAATGTTTGCTACATAAATAATGTAGTTGATGTCAGTATTCATACTTGGCATCAAAGATTGGGGCATCCTTCAAATGTTGTACTCAAACCTTTACCCTTTACGAATGAGATTGAAACTTCTGTTGATTGTAGCATTTGTCCTCTTGCAAAACAAACTAGATTACCTTTTACTCAAAGCAGTAGTAATGTCGATGATATTCTTGAATTGATTCGTGTTAACATATGGGGACCATATAAACATTCTAACATGATAGGAGCACACTATTTCCATGCTGTGGTAGATGATCTGAGTAGACGTACGTGGGCTTTTTTGATGAAACACAAGAGTCAAACTGCATCCATTTTGAAGAATTTTATTGTTATGACTAAGAATCAGTTTGAGAAATCAGTCAAGAGAGTTAAAACTGATAATGGCTTAGAATTTGTGGGAGAGAAGTGTTAGCAAATTCTTAAAGATTGTGGAGTAATACACGAAAAAACCTGGTGTCTACACACCTCAGTAAAATGGGATAATAGAAAGAAGGCATAGATCCATACTTCAACTAGCAAGATCCTTGATGTTTCAATTTAAAATTCCAATAAAATTCTGGGGGGAAGCCATTTTACATGCCACTTTTCTTCAAAACCGATTACCTACAACTGTCTTACATTGGAAAACACCCTATGAAATTTTGAACAAAAGGGAACCCTCCTATGACATCCTCAAATGCTTCAGATGTCTGTGTTTTACAACAAACACTTGACCTTACATAGACAAGTTTTCTCTGAGAGCTTTTAGGAGTGTTTTCTTGGGGCATTTACTAAGGTAAAAGGGTTTTAAGCTTTATGATCTAGACAACAATAAAATGATTGCTTCTAGGGATGTTATTTTTCATGAACACATTTATCCTTTTGCAACAAAGGAGGACCATATCATTACAGCTCCAAACAATCAAATTCCATTACTAGTTATACCTGACAGCACAAACGAATTCATGGAGGAGGATGCTATATGTGATAATCCTACTAAGTATACACAAACAGAAGTTGAGAATGATGAGGATCAGCTGCAAACTAGTAACTCATCCTTACCTACACCCATGACCGAAACAGCTACTATTAGATATAGTACAAGAATAAAAAAAAGCTCCAACTTGGATAAATGACTATGTGTCAAATGTTGAGCGTGATATATCAAGCCACCAAAGACCCCTACATATTAGTAAACCTACCAAATACACTCCTCTTACCTATCTATACACTATACCGAAACACATATCAAATGCACATATATGTTTTGTTCCAAATTTGTCTAAAATGTAGGAGTCAATGTCATACTAGGAAGCAAAGATCAATCCATAGTGGGTGAAAGCTATGAATGAAGAAATTGAGGCTTTATAAAAGAACAGAACATGGGACATCACTGATTTACCCGAAGAAAAGAGACCTATAGGATGCAAGTGGATCTTCAAGGTGAAACTAAAGGAAAATGGAAAAGTTGCCAGATTCAAGGCAAGATTGGTAGCAAAGGGCTACAATCAAATTGAAAGGATAGATTTCCATGAAAGTTTTTCACCTGTGGCTAAGGTAGTAACTATTAGAATTTTTTTTGCCATTGCCGCATCAAAGTCATGGAGACTAGACCAACTTGATACTAACAATGCATTCTTGCATGGTTATTTGGATGAAGAAGTGTTTATGGCATTACTAGAAGGATATGATAAAGCTAAACCAACTCAAGTTTGCAAACTAAGGAAATCTTTGTATGGCCTCAAACAAGCATCTAGACAATGGAATACAAAAATGACAATGAAACTGCAGGAGTATGGTTTTAAACAATCATGTCATGATAATTGTCTCTTTATCCTTTCTAAATCCAGTATATTTCTAGCTTTGCTGGTGTATATGGATGATGTTTTGATTACAGGAAATTTTGAAGGAGAGATTGCAGCAATAAAATCATTCTGAATGATAAGTTTACCATCAAAGATCTTCAACATGGAAAATACTTCCTTGGTTTAAAGATCACAAAATCTGAAAATGATATTTATATTAACCAGAGGAAATATGCTCTGGACTTAATCCAAGATGCAGGGTTAAGATGCAGGGTTGATGGGAAGTAAACCTACTACTACACCATTGATGAAGGGGCACAAGATGAGTATTGATGATGGTCCGAAGATAGAAGATCCGTATTCATACCGAAAGTTAGTGGGAAGATTACTTTATTTGGGATATACAAGACTCGATTTGGCTCATGCTACACAACAACTTAGCCAATACGTACATGATCCCAGAAAGCTACATTTAAAAAACGCTTTACATGTTTTGAGATACATCAAGAATAGTCCCTCCTTAGGGCTGTATTTTCCAGCAAACAACTCTCTAAGACTAGAGGCTTATTGTGATGCAGATTGAGGATCTTGTGTAGACACTAGAAAATCACTAATAGGGTACTGCATTTTTCTAGGAAGCTCTCTTGTTAGCCGGAAAACAAAAAAGCAGACTACAGTATCGAAATCCTCAACAGAAGCAGAATATAGATCCATGGCGTCAACAATGGGTGAGCTGCAATGGATATCTTATATCCTGACAGATTTTCCAATTCCAGAATCACTTCCTATACCCCTTCACTGTGACAATCAAGCTGCATTACATATAACAACCAATTCAGTTTTTCACGAAAGAACCAAACACCTGGACATTGATTGTCACATTGTAAGGGAACAATTCAAGCTGTTCATTTCATCGAGAAAATTGTCATCATCTCAGCAATGGGTAGATTCTTTAACAAAAGTTCTCAGTGCTCCACTGTTTATCAAGCTAGTCTCCAAGTTAGGTCTTTGTGATTGCTATCAGACCTTAACTTGAGGAGGGGATGTTGAAATATGAAAGTTTTCAGGCCAGTGTTTTTATTCTTTTCTCTCACATGGTTGTTAAGTTTGTTATGCTCTATTTTAGTTGTACAAATTCTAGAACTTTCTTTTAGTGAGGTGTAAATAATGAGTTATAAATGTTTTTGTTTTTTTTATTTCTTCTTATACATATATATACAGAATCGTTGTACACGTGAAATGGATGAAGACACAATTTTTCAGCTATTGCGTTTCCTCTTCTTCCTTATGCTCATATTCTGTTCATACATTAAAATCTTTTAGAAGACATATAACACTCAAAGGGAAGGGGAAAATGTGGGCTGGGGAAGACAAGAACAGTGCATTAGGAGACACCAACGTTTGGACTAGCCATTGCTCGTCTGTCTGTGGTGTCTAGCATGTTTTATACACATACACTTATTTAATCCCACTGACGTATAAGAGACAATCACTTAATCAAAAAGTTTGTAGCAATAAATAAGCATTTCCTGTGCTCTGACTTTTATAACTCAATAATTGTCATGCATATATACAACTAAGACACATGCTTCATTTTGATTTGTAGGTACACATGCGCAAAACTGTACAAATATTAAATCTATCACAAACTATATTTTTTAATTAGGCTCACAGCCAAGTCATCTAACGAACAAATTAAACAAAGAACAATTTCGGTACAAATGGCATCCATGATCCATCCTTATAAAAACTCTTAATTGAGATGAGGCAAGCTTACAATACTTAATAGAAATCCCACTAAGACCTAGATTCTGATAAATTCAGTAGTGACCAAAACATAGTAGACAGATGCCAGTTGGAGGTTTGTAGTTTAAGTCAGACAATACATTTTTTATTTGGATAATTAAACGGGGACATAATTGTTATATAATTAATTACGAAAAAAACTTACAACTCAATTTTAATCTAAATTATAAAGCATTAAGTTATCGAACAATCACTTCTGATACATTAAGTGATTTGAATGGAAATCGTCCGTGACTATAGATTAGGAGTATATAATATAAGCTGGCACCTTGATTAGTGTTCTTTCGTTGTCATACGTTAAAAAGGATGAGTGACGATTGAGAATTAATTATGAAACACCGAGATAAAATATGTTAATATATGTGAATTATTTATATACATTTTTGTAAAAGACTGCAATTCTGAAAATTTCTTTCGTATAGCCAAATTTCGATATTGTACTGAAGAAAATGAAACGCATGCTCTTAGGTAAACTTGTGTGGACTTCTTAACCAAATATACATAGTATAAGGATAGTTTATATTTATATGTAGAATTCCAAATTTTAACTCTTCAAAAGTAACGTATATGTGTGGGTCGGATTCTTGTAGTTTGGATCTTTTCTATTTTAATTTTTAAAATTTAAAAATTATTATATACATCTTTAAATTTTAATTTTTGTTTCATATGTGTCTTTTAGTTTTATTTTTAAAGTTTCTAATAAATAATAGATAAATAACTTCATGTTACTTGATTAAATGTTAGCACAATATCTATCATATTTGTGTCATGTAATACACAATATCATATGGTTTGAGATAGGTAGGACTTAAATAAATTTTTATCGTATGTAGATGATGTTGTAATTTTAGGATATTGTAACAATCAAATTTATGTGTATTATGTAGTACAATTATGATAAGTGTTGTAATTTATCATATCCAATCAAGTCAAATGATGTTATTTATTTATTGATTGTTAAATTTTTTACCAAAAAATGATATATGATAATTTTAACAAATAAGAGATTGAAATAGAAAATTTATAAACTATAAGGGGTCTGATGTAATTGGTCCTCTATGTATATCATAATGTTATAGTGTTGGCAATGTTAACTTCAATTTGGTTTTATGTAACTTCAAATTGGTTTTTGTTATTAATATGCAACAATTGTAAATCGATAGCAAATTGATGGACATTACCAAAGTTGTTTAATTTAATTTACAATTTTTCTTCGAAGTTGGAAATTAGATGGTTTTCGGTGTCTGAAATGTAGATTTGAGTTTATGCGATTGGAGATAGGGAATCTGTAACAAACTTACAAAACAACCCAACAACTATTTACGATTCTATATGACCAAGTATCGATGGATCTTACACAAGTAGGGTTGGCAACTGGAAAAAGTGAAAGCAGATGGCTTATAGTGAATTTCATGAACACTTTTTAAGTAAAAGATGTATGTGCGAGTCGGTCATTCTTGGGCAAGATAAGGCCTGGGTCGAGGAAATCAAATGAGCACCTATTAATCGTGGCAAATTGTGCCATAGCCCAACTTGCATGGCCAGAAGCCGGCTAACTTGGATGATTGCCGGACTTTCTGCCTGCCAATTGTAAGGCATTAATGCTTCAAAGAGACTTTCTTAATCAAACAACTGCAGAATCTTTTGTTCAATGAGACTTTGGTTAGGCAACAGAACTCAGCACCTACTGATTATATTAGTTACTGACCAAAATTAAAGAAAAATTACCAGTGCAAACTGATTATATTAGTGACTGATGAAATTAAAGAAAAATTACCGGTGCAAAACATACTTTCCCTTTTTGATGGAAACTTATAAAAATTACCTCCTTTTGGCATCCATTTTTGTTTTGTAGAAACCTTAATCTCCAACCTATCATGAGATCTATATTACAAGTAATTTGATAACTTCTCAATTTACTCTTAAGTGATATTCAGAATAACTAATTGAAATATGTTCAGTTGACATTGGATTCTTTTGCCAATGGAGAGTCATTGGTAGATGTTAAGGAAGAAGAAAAAAGCATGATGCTTTTTAAGGAATGGCATAATTGTTAGTAAAGTTACAACTTACATAAAAATTTTGATGAAAATGGTTAATGGGAAATAAGATAAGTAATGTTGAATTTTAGACAATAAATATTGAGTATTTAATGTGAAATAGTAATATGCTTTATACAAACATTCAATATCAAATATCACAAATAGCCAATATAATTTTAATATATTTGATGTGTGAATATATATTAAAAATAGAAATCTTACTTTTAAAGATGGTGAAAATTGATCGGAAGCCATTAATCGTTTATAAATTGCTACAAGACAATAATCAACACAATTGAAAGAAAAATTATGACTTTGAATCTTATTTACTAATGTCCTCCATATGCCACCACCAAAAACTCAACTTGGCAATAGACAAGAATATTTCAAAATATATCAATTAAGTTAAAAACATATTTTATAATGGGTTACAAGTTCAAGAGATAGTTTAGAAAAGATTAGTAAATGAATTCAATGGCTCATAATATCGTTAGCAATATAATGTTAATCTCACAAATAACTTATATTTCATATGCACATAATTAAGATATCAATTATTATTAGATCATGCTAGTCCAAATTAATTAATTTAACAATTTTCCATTTAAACTGCAATAATTCTTCATAACAATATGCACAGTTAAACTAATCATATACAACCAATACACAGATAGAATGTATGGATCAAACATAATTACGGATCACATATAACTAGGTACTACCAATCTAAAAGAACGAAAATAATATCTATACATATTTTATAGAATGAATATCAATAACTTGTCACTTATCAAAAAAATAGAGTTACAAAATGTCATAAATACTTGCAAACATTCATACTCTAAGCAATCCTTGCAAAACATACATAAAACATAAACTCCCACTAAAATAAAGAAAACTAAGCTCTTAATAGCCCATAAAAGATATGTTCCTAAAACACACAAATAGGTAAGTCTTTAGTTGGTGAATTCACTAATATACGCCTCGAAGAAATGTGCTCAATAGCAATGAGAGACTCTTTCAACTTTTTCTTTGACAAAGTAAAACTTAAAGTCAATATGAGCAAGAGGTGCTCTTAGTACAATTGAGTCTATAACTCCCATTGATGGAAAAAAGTTCCAGAACCATATTGCATAATAAGTAGCCTTAAAAAATGTTATATATTTGACACATTTCCATTAAACAGCTCCTCATATCATTGTAAAGATGTACTTAAAAATGGATTTCTTATCGTTTACATAGTCTAAATAATCATAAATACTAAAACCAAACACTTCAAGAGTACTGATACATTGATATATTAACATAAGATCCTTATCCCAAAGATACCTCAATAATTCTTAGCTACATCCTAATGGCATTGTCTAAGATTGCTTAAGTATCTACCAAGTACAATAATCAAAAAATCAATATTAGGACATATGTATACTTGAGCAAAAATTAGGTTGCCAAAAACTAAAGCATAAGGGATCATTTTTCTTTGATCTCTCTCAACATTGTTTTAAAGATATTAGCCTTAGAGAACTAGTCACTTTTAACAATTGAAGTCTTTATAGAAGAACAATATTGTATATTAAACGTTTTCAAGATACAATCAATGTAAGTGCTTTAGGATAATATGAAAACACTATTAGCCCTATCACGAAGAGTATGTATGTTTAAAATATATGATACTTTACCAAGTTCTTTTATTTCAAAATGACCAAATAATAGTTATTTTGCCTCAATTAATATATTAATGAACATTAGTAATAAGTAAGATATCATCAGTATATAAAAACCAGAAATATGCTCCTATTGACTTTCATTTATATATATATATATATATGTTTCCTTTTGAAGTGATTAATGATAACAATTTCATCAAACTTGAGATATCATTACCTTGAAGTGTGTTTCAACTTATAAATTGAGTTTTGGCACTTATGAACTATGTTTTACTTATAAAATACCTTAAAACTAGTAAGTTGAACCAAACATCTTTATTTAAGTCTCTATTTAAGAAGCTTATTCTTATATCCATTTGATGAAGCTATCATAGGTGCTAATTTCATCAAACATAGATACCATTACCTTGAAACTTATTTCAACTTATAAATAGAATTTTAGAGCTTACAAACCATGTTTTATCTCCTAACTACCTCAAAATTGTAAGTTAAACCATATAGAAATCTTCATTTAAGTCTCCTTTTAAAAAAATTATTCTTATATCCATTTAATGAAGGTTTAAGTCAGAATGAGTTACAGTTGTCATGATGATATGCAAAGAATCTTTAGTGAAATGAGAAAGAAGGTCCCTTTGTAGTTAATACCTTCTTGTTGACTATAGCCCTTAACTATTAGCCTTGCTTTATACCTCTCCACTTTACCTTTGGCATCACACTTGGTCTTGTATACTTATTTGCATCTAATGCAAGACTACAGTAGGTAACTTTACCAAGCTTTACACTTTATTTTCTGACATAGAGTTCAGCTCATCATTCACAGTATCCATCCAAAAATTAGAATGAGGTTTAAAGATGACTTTATTATAGGTATTTGGATTTAAGGTGTCACCAGTATCATGTTTATGCACTTACAAGCATACGATGTATTCATCAGAGATTATAAGTTTACGAGCCCTTTCTAATCTCTTTAAATGTGCATTTTCTATGATGATTGCATATAAAGCTTCTTATATTGCTTACTTATTAGGTTCATCTTGAATAACTACTAAAAGTTGAGTAACCATAAGACTAACTATTGTATCAGAAGTAACAAGAATATAGACAATGATTGTGTGTTCTTTAAACACAATGTCTCTAAGCCCTTAACTTATAACCAGTGTTATAAAGCTCCTTAATACTAATATAAGTCTCAATAGTGGGTTTAGCATGAGAGTTTTCTCTCAAAGCCATGTCCAATTTCATGATTGTTAAATTCATTATAAGAGATCCACTACATGATTTGTAATTAGTCCTATTAAGTTTCAAAATGACAAAAACAACATTAATACACATGTAATACAAGACATTAATGTTTGCTCTTTTTTCAACTTCCTTATATGATCCATAAAAAAGGATCCTTGAATGGTAAAGTCTCGTTAGCATTTAAAAAAAAAGGACTCTTTCATTGAAAGAGCAATATATTAAATGTTACAACCAAGTGCATCAACTACTGATTGATAAATAAGATAGTAAAATGATATCAATTCATACTATTCAGTGGATTCTATTAACCAATCTTGATATCCTACCAAAGAATGAACGTATCAATAGGATAATTTCATTACTTGTAAGGATCTTAATAGAAAGTTTGATGAATATTAAGAGAAAATAAAATCGATAAAACTATTCAAATGCTTAAACTTATAAGCGGCAAGTTTACAAGTACATAATATTCAATTATATCCAAAACATGATAGCAAATATTAATATAACCAAATGTTATATCAAACAAATGATAATTAGTAAAAAAAAAAAGACACACAAAATTATGCAAAATATAGCAAAGTTATCATGTAAATACATAAGAAATTCAATCTAGAGCAAAAATTATTAAATAAAACATGTGAAGACACCCAATCTCAAAATAATAAAAATTGTCTTTTTTTTTATGAAGGGAAAAAATATAAATATGTTGTAGGGGCAAAACTATAAATATGCAATAGTATTAAATTTGTATATATAACAGTGATAAAATTGTAAATATTTAGAAATGGAAAAACTTTAAATACATGGAAATGACAAAACTATAAATCCATAGTATTGGTAGAACTATAAATATATAATTGGTAGAACTATAAATATACAATAGAGAAAAAATGTCAATATGCATAGTGGCAAAATTAAAAATACAGGACAAGTAAGATTGCATATATACAGTAATGGCAAAATATTTAGCAGTGGTAGAATTGTAAATATATAATAACGATAAAAAAAGTAAATATGTAATAGTGAAAAACTACAAATATGTAAGTTAGGGGGAAAAATTATAACTATTCAAGCATGGGCAAAACTACAATTTTATAAGCCCATGTCTTCTATCTCAAGACTAGTGAGAACTCACCATTAGGGAAGTTATTTTTAGCTCTATGAGAGTAATTTTGCTCCTCTTTCAAAAATTAAAGGATCAATGATATCAATTAAAAAAATAACCAAAAAGCACATATGAAAAACAAAAATGATTTGACTAAGGAGGAAGTATGAAAATCCAGATC
>JAOQMP010000001.1:19421486-19436055 GCA_027563575.1 Erythroxylum pedicellare
AGAACCACCAAGTGATTGTGCAGCAATTTCTGCTATCAATTTTAGCTACTGGGCATTTAATTCTATCTCTTTCTAGTTTTCATTGTTATTGAGCTTTTGGTTGTTGGAAGTGTCGTTTACCTTGATAGTTTTGCTTAAAAGATTGCGCTTTTTGTCATAAAGCTGGAAACTTGTTCCAGATGGTATTCTGGGACACAACAGAACTTCAATTTTTTAAAGTTAAACAGCTCTCCTGTTATGATTTTCTACGACCGGTGTTGGTTTAATTCGTCGTCATTCTCTAGATGGCATCAAGCACTTGGTTTCTCATCTGCATTCTACATTTGTTGATAATGGAGCTAAATGGAAAACATTCCAGTGTCAATAAATTTGGTGCTAATGGATTTGTTTAGTCTTCGATTCCTTCCTTATCATGGGATGCTTGCCTTGTCTTGTATGGCCAGTGCAATTTCGTCTCTGTGCAAACATATAATTATGCAAACAGGCCATTTATAATTGCTTTTAGTCATTTACCATTGACCTGTCTCCTCACCAAACTCATTTTTCTTCAGACGTGGATTCCCCTTATTTGGATCAATCATCAAATTTTTCTCAATCAGCAGTAATTGCTGGTCCTTTGACGCCAACATCAAAGCTTCCAAACAGAGAAATAAAACCAATTTGGGATGCTCCCCCACGAAATGCCAAAATGCCACCTCAAAAGAATTTTATGCTCACCAAACAACTTGTTGAGGAGAGGGTCAAAGATAATGTCATAATTGTTACTTTCGGTAATTATGCCTTCATGGATTTCATCCTTACATGGGTTAAACACTTGACAGATCTGGGGCTTTCTAATCTTCTTGTCGGTAAGTCTCCTCATAAGACAGTCTCAGCTACTTAAGCTTTCTTTCAATGGGACTTCAGTTACGGAAAAAATATTAAAATTATGGTACAATAGGTGCCATGGACACTGAGCTCTTGGAAGCTCTGTACTGGAAAGGTATTCCTGTTTTTGACATGGGAAGTCACATGAGCACAGCAGATGTTGGCTGGGGGTCACCAACCTTTCATAAAATGGGGAGAGAAAAAGTTATTCTGATTGATGCAATCCTCCCTTTTGGCTACGAGCTATTGATGTGTGACACGGACATGGTTTGGTTAAAGGTATTTTTCTATCTATATGTTTGCTTCTTTTGGATTTCAACATTTTGATTATCCCCATGCTTGTATATATTTCTTCTTGTTTGCTTCTTTCATTTGGTAGTAGCTTATATTTTTAATGAGACTTTAGAATTGTTGTGGGAATGGTTGCTGCTTTTGAAACTAAAAGCTGGAGATGGAAGGTATTACTTCAGAGTTATCCCACACAGACAAGGTTTTGGATGGTAAATTCTGAAACTACAAAATAAAAAAAGAAGTTAGAATCCTACAATTCAGCATTCTTTTGCATGAAGAGATTTATCATGAGTCTCAGCTGAAATGTTACCTTTGGAAGTCATGAACTGTATCATTTCTTTTCTTAAAAAAAAAATAAATAAATAAAGAAAAGAAAAACTGTATCATTTGATGTTATCTACCTAATCTAACCTAGGGAGTGATACAACTTTTATGTGCCTCATTTCTAACTTTCCAAATTTAAAATTTCTCTTACCAGCTAATTAAAATTGGTGTAGCTCAAAAATACAAATTTGTGGAGACAGGAAAGTTTCTCTTATTTTGGTATTTCTGTACTTGATTTCTTGTATTGTTGTGATTCTTTTATGCACACAAGCAAATGTTTTATGACATATTTATGAAAATCTTCTTCATAATATTATTTCCTGTTATTTTGCATCATTGTTTCAATCACTTAATAAATCGTTCATTGCACACTATATTATGTCCTTGAACAGAATCCACTCCCATATCTTGCTCGATATCCAGATGCAGATGTTTTAACATCAAGTGATCAAGTTGTACCAACAGTTGTTGATGACAGGTTGGACATTTGGCAACAAGGTGAATTTTCAGTAGATTAATTCTTCTTGCACTCTGTCCCTCTTTGCACACTATTATGGCTGTTAAACTGAAGGCTCCTGCATCATCTGTTACATTTTTCCACAATTTCCCCATTTGATTGGTTTCAAGGTTAAGAACTTTTGAGAATGACTATAAAATTATCTGCCTTTTTTTCTGACAACTGCTTAGGCACTATGTAGAGACTTTATGTCTGTTATTAACGTTTATAAAAGGTTCACTTAGGAAGAAGCCAGCGCAACAGTAGCAGAATTGGTTTTCTTATAGTTTTCATTTTTATTTATTTATTTTATGTGACAGTTAATCAGTTGTTCATGTTCCTAGATTTATGCAGTATAGTGATCATGTTTGTTTATGGTCTTCTAAGTTGTAGGGGAAGTTGTTTCTCGACAGAACTATTTATTTGACCTTCGATGAACAGAAAAGCAGGTAGAAAATTTTCTTAAGTTTTTGAGTACTTCGAACTCAAGAGGTCTCAGGTTCTCTCTAACGAGCCCAAAAGTAGCAACCATAGGTCATAAAAGAAATAATCGTGTCATTTTTACCACCGAAAGTCCAAAAAATCCCACCTATAGACCCATAACCAGATCCATTGCTAGGGACCATAACAATGTCCTTCTACTCAATAGTAATAGAATCTAAAAATTGCGAATCTGGTGCCTGATTAGGCCAGTCTTCCTTTTCCTCGCTTTGTTTCTAAATAGGGGCAAGGATGGGGGGAGGGGTGTTCATGAGGAGGGATGGGGAAGAACCCTAACCATTTCTTTTATTTGGAAAAGCAATGAAAGAGCCGTTATGTTGCTTAAATATTTATACATATGGGTGCAATAGAAGGGGCAAATTTGTACTCATAACTTGTTTCCTTTTTGAATCTGCCAACAAACTGCTGCATCTTCATGGGAATGGGATATTTGATTCATTAGTGGCATCTAAACTTTAATTGCAACACACAATCCATGCCAACTGTTGTGTAGTACATTAACCATAATGCCTGAAATGTTTGCCAGTCAAGTCCCGTTGCTTTTTAATAAACTTGGTTTGTATTTGTATCTTTTTCTAGCATGCTAGTTTGAAAATTTGTTATTTTTCTTTATGATCGCTCAACTAATACTCATTTGTTCATTTTGATAGTTAGTGGTGCCTATAACATAGGAATATTTCATTGGCGGCCAACAGAGTCTTCAAAAAAGTTGGCAAAAGAATGGAAAGAAATGCTTTTGGCTGATGACAATATATGGGATCAGAATGGGTTCAATGATGTTGTGCGCAAGCAATTAGGACCTTCTGTTGATGAGGAGAGTGGTCTCGTATATGCATTTGATGGAACTTTGAAGCTTGGAATTTTACCAGCAAGTATATTTTGCAGTGGACATACTTATTTCGTGCAGGTAGCATCTTTTATTTGTCAAATCCCATATTTCTTCTTTGGACCTTGAAAATGCCATCAAAAGACTATATGCCCTGACTCTTGGGGATATATTTGTAGGCCATATATCAGCAACTCAGATTGGAGCCATATGCAGTGCATACAACATTTCAGTATGCAGGCACTGAAGGAAAGCGCCATCGACTGCGAGAAGCCATGGTTTTCTATGATCCACCAGAATACTATGATGCACCAGGTAATAGCTTGCTACACTTGCCCACTGTTTTTCCAGAATATTTTGGCATTGTTAAATAAGTATTATATCTGGCCATAGCCAAAGGGTGGTTTATTGTCCACTAGGTATTTCAATTTATTTAGCATCATCTATAAGTTCTTTGTGAACAGAATGTCTCAACTTGACACTTTAAGATCAATAGATGCAGCAACTATATATTTACTTTGTTATCTTCAATTATTTTCTTTGTTCTTCTTTCAACCAGGCAAGTGATCAGTCAAAAAAGAAAAAAAAAGAAAAATCAAATGGAGCATTAAATCTCATCTCAGCCTTCTTAATGAAATTTTTTCAACAGTTGACAATTAATGTTTGCTGTGTTCACTGCCTCTGCTTGTAGTTGATGTTTGCAGTTTGTCCTTGCTTAGGATAATTGCTGCTGTTTAACATCCCTTTGAGTTTATGCAGGAGGCTTTTTGTCATTTAAGCCATCTATTCCAAAGAGTTTGCTACTTGATGGGGAGCATGATCTTAATTCACACTTTGCTGTAATTAATTATCAAGTATGCACCAATTAACATAGTTTCAGTTCTTCAATTGTCTAATACCATCTTGGTTCTCAATAGTTTCTGTTGTCTTCAGATGAAACAAATAAGGACAGCACTGGCAATTGCGTCATTATTAAATCGCTCCCTGGTGAGAGTAATTCCTTTCTTGAACATGCTTTCCCTTTTACAATTTTGTAACATATTTCAAGTGATATATATCCCTGTCATAATTTAAATTATCGAACATGCTGTTAAAACAGTGTGAAGCGTATCACTTTCTCAGTTTGAAATTCTCTAAAGGTTGTTTGTTGATTTCTTCTTTGTGTAAACTTCAGATCATGCCTCCATTATGGTGCAGATTGGATAGGCTATGGTTTCCGCATCCTGGAGTTCTGGAGGGGTCTATGACTAGGCAACCTTTTCTCTGCCCGTTGGACCATGTATTTGAGGTGCCTTTTTTAGCCTTGAAGCTGATGTGACAAACTACTATTTTTCTTTTTTCACCTGAAGTGTCAGTTACTTTGTGCCTAAGAAAATGTTTATTTGTTATGTGCTTGGAAATGTTAGTGTGCTTGTATTCAGCTCCCAGAATCTGTGAGAAAAATTTCTTTAAATATGTTTTCAGTGCTAGTGATGCCATTGATAGTGGAAAAGGCAGCAGCATATCGGTGGATTTCTTAATCATACAGCTAAAGTATTCACAACTGTTTTTCATGTTTCGTATAAGACTTCGATTCATGCAATATTAAGTACTTATCATGCCATTCCAGTGTGCAATGCATTTATGCTTATTTCCATTTGCAGCGAGTGACCAGGTTGAACTGGGATGAAGCTCTAGGCTCTACAACTTGTATCCTAATTGATCTGCCTGACTGCAAGCACATTAAGAAATCTGGATAAGTTTTAGTTTTCAAAAGTTGTCTTTTAAAGTTTTTCTCAAGAAGTTACTGTTGAAAAAATTCATCCAACATAAATTTTCTGTTTTACCTCTTTAGTTGTGCTTTGTCATTGTGTAATTAGAAACCAAAATTGAAGTTTGCTGAATGTGAAGATCTTTTTGGGAGTGGAGGTGGGAATTATAGCTTAGTTGTTTTAATCATTCAGACACTTGTTATTTAGCTAAAGTACTGATCTGCTTTTGTGTCTATGGTCCCATTCTGTATTTCATGATGGAAGTACAAAACTAATTGAACATAAGCTACTAGCTGTAATTCCTTATACTATGAACTTACTGTTGTAATTTAACGCTTTTCAATTTATTTGCTTCATAACCATAGTAAAGCAGTGTGTTCTTCAGTTGCTTAATTGGATGCTTTATGACATCTATCTTCTTTACTTAATTTCTGCACCAGCTTGGCCTTTAGCATTAGCTTCAGAGCTATTTCTGTAAATCCCTGTTCTTTTGCCTTCAATGTTCCTTTAGGAGTTTTAATTGTTTCCTCATAAATGCCATATAAATTTGGGTTTAGCCTTTGGAGGACATTGCAATACATACAAAAATAACAAGTTCTTATCCAACATTGGTTTGCTAGAAAAAGATGGTAAACTGTTTTCTCCTGAGCATTTTCCAATGACTGTCTTAATGAATGAAATATCAACTGAACTGCAGGTAAATGTAATGTTGAAAGAGCTGCCAGTCGAGGAGTTTGGCCCTGGAATCGGCATTAGGGAGCACTCCTTTTTAGACAATCCATTGCTGCCCTCCCAAGTAAAGAAATGAAGTTACATCTCTTTAAAAGAATTTATGATCTCGGTGGCGCAGGATTAACAATCCACAAGTGTCTGTAGGTGAAACAATCATGGCTTAATGTTCAGCTTTGTCAAGGTGGAAACCAAGACTGCCGTGGGTCAAACAATACAGGGTCATCAGGTGTGCTAAAATTCCCAAAACACAGCAATGAAGAAACGGTAATGAATTCCTTTTCAAGCATTTGAAGCTACCTGCGTACTTTTTGTTCAGTTTCATATCCCAAAGAAAATGGTGTTAGAGCAGTATAGACCTTATTATTTCCTGTGGTAAGTGTTTCTAGAAATGATAACCAGTTCAAACAAAATTGAACACAATCTGTTGAGCATGTGCTATTTTGTAGTAGTTAGTGTTGGGGCTGGAACTAAAATGTTATTTAGTTCAATTGTTGAATGGTTTTTCGGCTGTATACTTAACTAGCCAAGTTACACCACTTCCCCGATGGCAACCACCCAGTGCTGCCAGCTTGCCTCACCAGCTTGAGCTTTCTTTCTAATTTGCAGTTCAAGACAATATTCTCGTCATTCAAACATGTCAAAGTCATTCAGTTCTCTTCAATGCAAGATGTTTTCTCAGGTTTCAGTGACAAGGTAAGTCCCGCCTCTTGCTCTCTTACTGATTGGATTTGATTCAAGTTTGAAGGTGGCTCTATGTATTAATGCCCTGTTAAATATATACTTAGGAAAGAGAAGAGAAGTTTAGAAAACGTGTGAAGCGGTACGTTGGTATATGGTGTTGTGTGGCGGATCACACTCCCGGACATGTATATTATGACATGTACTGGGATGAGAAACCTAGTTGGAAGCCAATACCACCTCAAACTCCAGAAGATGACCACCCACCACGGTGATGCCTGATTTCAACTTTTCAAGCCATGTATTGAAGACATTACCAGAGAACAAAAGCATATATCAAAGAAGACATCCAACAATGCTTTATACAGAAGAGATCCAGTGAAATTAAAACCATATGCTGGTTTAATTCCTAACACACGGAAGATGTCTGTACCTCAAATTTACAGATGGAAAGGGTGCTAACCTATTATTGACATTGAAAGTCCAATTTTGAAACAGAGAAAGGTTGATGGGTTTCCTTCAATCTTTGTAACATTAGCAAGAATTCTTTCCACCAATTGCATCAGGCATTCCAAATCCAAATAAGTTAGAAGGATCAAACCATGTACGTTTCTTGTCATATCTTGATATAGCTTCATCTCACAACTAAGGTTCTGTACTGTACACCAAAACATAAAGCTTAAAGTTTTGTTATAACCTTGGGTTTATTAGTATCTGTTTTCTTCATGAAATTTCCGATCCCAATGTGATCACATAAGACCTGAAATTCCTAATTTACCCGTTATTGCTTTTCACATTGTTTCTCAGCATGATGTGAACTAGAAAATTCCCAAGTTAACCCTAACTCATGTAACCTTTTCTTCCCAGAATTTATCCCATACTTTCCCTCATTTAGTATTCTCAATTATGCTTCTCTCGCTAGACGAAATGCGTCAAAGAGTACAAACGCAGGCAAACTTGTGCTAATAACAATGCCTGCGTTTGTTTTTGATCTCCTTGGATACTCCAATTCAACGCCTTGGTGATTGCCATTACTTGGCAATCAAGATTGGTGCTATTACTCGCTTGCCAATCGCCACTCCTCTTGTTTCTATTCAAAGCTGGACATTTGAGTTCTTCATTGGCTTTGTTTGATGCTTCCCATCAGAAAAGAAAGACGACTCGTAATTATTGTTTATAAATTTCGAGGAAACTCAAAGAGTGTCAATATATTCCACATCAGAACCACTTTCTCCATCTTCACCTTTTTCCTTGGGAGTTTATGTTTGATGTTTCGAAGGATGGAGCACAAGTTACACTTTTCTGTCTTTAGCACAAGGGTAAAAGGTTCCTGAACATGCTGCCAGCCACAAAAGTTCAACTTGTGGAACAAAACAGAACCAGCTGGCATTTACCCCTTGTTACGATATAAATGATGGAGCACAAGCTAGTTGACAGAGGAAAGAAGGTGCATACGACGGCTCGTTGTGGAAGTGAAGGGCTCGAGGGTGTTTAAGAACGTTAGTCAATTGAATTGACATTGCAATTGACTTAGTCGTTGTAATAGTTGGTAAAACCACGTACTCTAAAATAAGTCATCCGGTGACAAACCAGATCCACCCACTTTTGGAAAAGGGCAGCATCTAGTGACTATCTCCAATATAGAAGGACCACAATACTGCGTAATATAGAAGTTCAACATATGTGGCAGAAGCCACGAGGCATATTATGGATATGATATACATCAGAAAACTAAACGCCTTTGCCGGAAGTAAAATCATTATTGTTAAAGATAACTAAATGCCTTTGCCGGAAAACAATCATTAATTGTATGGATTATGGGATTATGATGAAGAGACAGGGGCTTTCGCAATTTGGTAGTTGTTGAAACTTCCATTCAGATTCAGTAGACATGCAAGCTTATCACTTCCACTTCTTAAATTTCCCTCCAAACATTCCATGCTTACCACCCTTTCCATGCTTAAACTTGCCTCCGTGATGCTTAAACTTGCCATGCCCATGCCCATATCCTCCATAGCCATGCCCATATCCTCCATAACCATGGGATCCATGAGATAAGTGATGAGCACCATAAGCAGCTGCAGCTGCAGCAGCACCACCAGCAATTACTGCTCCTAATCCAGGTCCTGAAGTTATATCAAGAAATTTTGATTACTCTTACCAACACTTGATAAACAGACTTAATCAAAATTTCGAAAGAACAACAACAAAGTTCAGGAAAAATAGTTACAAAATAGGGAAAAGACTCACTTACACTGGAAGCAGCACACCATACAAACCTCAAAAGTCAACTAAAGATGACCATTACAGAAAAAACTGTTAGATAATTCAGAATATTTTTAGTATTTGAGATTGATTGTGTTTTTGAAATTTAGTTAGAGAGTATTATAGAGTAGATTATCTTTAGATCTAGCTGTTAAATAAGATGCATATCAGCTGTTTGTTTAAATGTTTGTTAGGAGATCTGCAGAGATATTGACACTGCTTGTTTTTTGTAACTAATAAGCCTGCTTCAACTATAAAAAGACAGGCTTGTTAGTGTTTTTTTTTCTGCATCAATGAAATCATTGTTCACATAACTTCCTTAAATGCTATTGCTTCAGTTTCTTTTTGGTACAGGACAACAAAAACACTACCAAATGGAAACGTAAGAATAGTAATGGAAAGCAAGATAGAGTTAGATAAGGGTAATTTTTAACTTGACAACAATCACACCTATGTTACATTAGTTACAGCAGGTATACCTTGGTGATGAGACCCAGATGCGCCAGGATAACCAGCAGGTGGGTATGAGCCGGGAGGATAACCTGCCGGAGGGTAAGCTTGAGGGGGATATGGCTGGGGAGGATATCCCTGAGGCGGATATCCGTGTTCTGGAGGATAACCAAGAGGATAATATGGTCCGGAAGGGGGTGGATACTGTCCAGGAGGATATCCGTGTCCAGGAGGATATCCGTGTCCAAATAGCCCCTTGTCATGCTCATTATGTTTGTCCTTTCCACCTCCCATATTTCCTCACAAAGCACAAAATCTGCGTGATAAGTGTAATATATGGTAAGCCCCCATCAACTAGAAAGATAAAAATCATAAGCTAATTATGAAAATTTGTATCCATGCACGAATCTCTGAAACAAATTGCAGTGCTTGGACTTATTTTAAGGAAGCAATGATTCGATTATGGAAAGACTCAGTCGAGACCACGCCTGATTCATGAAGTTGGGAGACCGGAACCAACAAAATCAAATTGATATTAAATGTGGAAAGTTAAGGAAAAATCTACAATCAAAACACAATCTTTCTGATCGACGAAGCCTGGGACGGGAATCACGACAATTCCCGTCCCAAATCAAAGGGCAATCTACCCATAACACTTAACAAGTGCAAAAGCATTGATCGATCTAGCTTTCAACGACGAACAAAAGCGCTGAAAAGAGAGAAGGAAAGCAGAACAGAGAGAGATAAACAGACAACGTTACCTATATAATCTTTGCGATTTTCCCACAAGAAACAAATACTCTGTGTTTCTGTTTATGTTACTTATTATATATATAATGAAGAAGAAAATGCGTATTAGAAATAAATTTTGGAGTCGGAGTCCCACGGAATTACCGCACCACCACCTGTCCATTTTTTGGACTTACTCAAACTGATACCCTTTTTTAATTCATTCTCTATGTTAACATATACATGTATAAAATAATTGGCAATTTCCATTGAATATTTGCAAATTTCTCTACTAAACCTCTTACCCTATTCAATATCCTTGATGCCAATAGGTTGCCCTCATCAGTTTTTTTAAATTAAATATATAAAATAACTTAATTTTTTTAATTAGATCACAGTAAGCTACTAAGTCCAATTTTACTTGAGATTCAATTTTTTAAAAACTAAAACGATATTATTTTGTTTCAAATAATTAAATTTAGAGTGAAATTATAAGTCCAACCATTACAAATAGCCAAAACTTGCCATCCCTGCCACATTCGATGTTTACCCTTGTTTCTCATCACACTTTTAACTCATTGCTTACAAGGTCTAATTGCCAATGCAAATACAAATTTTTATTACATAATCGCATTGACTTTGAAATAAGCCCTTTTTCCCTCAAACTCAGGAGCTCCAAGCTGATTCCATCCAAACTGATCCAAATCCACATGATTAAAACGCCAAAATGACATTGTTTATACTCGCAATCCAACCCAAGTTGCCAATCCTAACGATACCCCTCTCAATTTAGTTTTTCGAGGGCTTATATGAAGACCAGAGTTTCACCTTCAGGGCCTTGGAAAACCGTGCACACCTCCTTGCATGAATGCCTTAATTCATTAGACTGTAAACTTCGTCTGGATAAAACTCAATAAAGAGACGAAAGCAGGGAGCATCACTAAACACAGGTTCCTCTATCCTTAACCAAAATTTTGAGTTTGAGTCTTAAGAATGGAGTTGCTTTAAAACTAGTGAGAGAGGGCTTTGCCGCCCAAAAGGTCCTACCCGGCTCAAATCCGGATTAATCGGTTGTCCATGTGGCGCTAGATACCGGGTGGTTTAACCCAAAACAAAAAGCTCTATACTAATAACCTTTTCAAGTGACGGAAATCAAGCATACACATATGGAGCTTCTAACGTGAAACATTCTTTTAAAGGTGTATCCCTCAAATTTCACAACACTTCGCATGCCATACACAGACCAGCATTTTGACTTAGCAAAACCTTAAAGCAGCTTCTAGTTCTTTCTCGTCATCGCAATCATATCCTAACTGGTAAGCTCGTGCTGCGAGTAGAGATAAACAACACAAAGACTTAGATCCATATGCACATATATAATATCATATATACAAATGAACGAGACAATTAAGTACAATTACTCACCAAAGCGTCCAGAGCCCATAAATGGTTCTGCTTCATCTGTCACGCCGCCTTGTAGCTGGTCCTAGTACATTTTCAAGGAGGTGAAAAGGAAATTAGATCATGCAGACTTTTTCCTTGCTTAAATGGATGAATTGTTGCAATCAGAAAAACATTGTGCAGAGTTGAAATGGACATCTATTAGAATCCAAAGGAGAAATTACAAATACAGCAGTAGGATAAAAGGCATCAGTTAAATCAACTACAGGATAAGTTATGAGTTCATATCATGTCCAGTCTCGGAAGACGAAGGAAACGTTAGGTGCATGTCAAATTATTCATTGTATGACAAACAGCTGTACGAATACACTAAGCCACCATAGATATGGTGCCTATGTAAAGAACTTTAGTTGAATCCATAAGAAAAAAATGAAATTAATCACCAATGAAAGTTAAACTTATGCAACTATACGCAAATTCCTTTTCCAATGATATGCAAGAAGTGCCTTCTTCAGGGTCAATACGAAATGAAAACACATTCTGCAAAAAGAATTCACCACATATAATAATGCACTTACATGATCTGATTCCATTTCAGATGGTGACAGCAACCTGTCAAAGCATCGTCCAGATATTGTACAAACCAACAGCTCATTTGCAGGATCCATAATAACTTCTCTGCATGTATCATCACAAACTGAAAGGAAGCAAGAAAAACATGCATTAGTCTCCAAACATCCACAATCTAATGCTCAGTTGCACATCTATAATCACAGAATTTTCCCACCATGAACATTCCCAGTCTTCTCACAGATGAATACATCTCCAATTTGGTAGTAGGAACAGGTCTCTCCAGAACAAGCGTGGTCAGCAAACACTTTGTCGCTTAGGCCTCTGCTACTTTTCCAAATAGAAACTTGATCAGCAACTGACTTGTCAAGAATAATTCGATCATCTTTCACCTTCAATCCAGACAATAATCTTATAAACATATGCTTCAGAGCAGAATTATTGCTTGGTACATGTCATACGAAGATATTCAATTTAGAACAGCGATCAAAATCCCGAAAACCATTCTGAAAGCTTGAACAACACAATCAACTTCAAAACAACAAAGAAACACTATAAACTTTCATCAAATTGTTGGCAAATACATATACCTTGAGCAAAAATAGTCAAAACCTTCTGCTTCTATAACCCAAATTTCTAGTAACAAGCATAAAGATGACACACAAAACAAACTTTTATCCAATAAGGCATACAACTATGAGAAAAATATGACAAGTAATACCTGTGAAGGAAGAGGTGCTTGGCTCCTCTTTGCGGCCTGCATCTGGTTGTAGTACTCTTTAAACTCAGGTGGGCTGTTCCTAACAAGCTTAACCATGTCTTCTTCGTCACGCTGCAATAGGATATTGCTTGAAACTAATCATTTAATATAGTTTTAAGTCTTATGAACAATATGATATTGAACAGAGAAGAAAACATTAAAAGATAAGTAACATTGTCAGCCAACTAGTCTAAGATTGCACATACCATCTATTTTATAGTCATAAATGAACATTTACATAATCGAATTCTTATAGGAGGACTAATGAACAACATCCTTTAGCACGTATACAAGTAAGCAGTATTAAATCAGTATAACACTCACACAAGAGTTGTAACCTCTACAGGTTTTCACACAATAATTCTCAGAGGGGAGAGAGAGAGACAGAGACTTATAAAGTGAATCGCCACCTGAATATAAAGCTTCTTCCAAGCACATTCGGATAACTTTTTGGAAGGAGGCAATAGACCCCATCGCATGCAGTACCTGCACAAAGTCAAATTTGATAAATTCACTTCCAATTATTTGAAGCATGAATTCCTACTGCCCACCAGAAACAAATGAGGCATGGTTCAACAGCTTTTGTGGAATCTAAAGCACTTATCTCGCAATTTCAGCATAAGAAGTAAGTTGACATAGGAATGTTAGTTTTCAAAAACAGAGGAATTAACAATCAGATGAAAAGGCAGACACAACTAAGCACCACCCATACACACAGGTCATTCAATTCAGACAAAAAGGTCTCTAAAACTTGAAAAGCTGAATAAAACAAACTACAAAAATGCTTTAATCATTTCTGAAAGCTAATGGTTAAAATTCAAACAAAGACGACAATGTTAAGGCAGCAAAACACCTTTGAAAAGCACAAACAGAATTAAGCAACAAAAATAATTATTAGAAGTAGAAAAGAAAGGAAATGGAGAAGAACAAGTACTGACAAGCGACGCCATAAGGACTCATCAGAAGCAGCATAATTCAGGTATCTACACACCAGAGAGCATGCCACGAGATCCTGTTTCGCAAATCACAAAAGAAAAATTCATATCTAAAACCCAAATCCAAAAAAAAAACCTAAACAATTTTAAAAAAAAAAAAGACAAAACCAGAAATTAACCTCGGAGGAAAGAAATTTGAGGATGTGGGGAAAGAGCTCTTGAGGGATCTTGCTGAAAATCCCACCATCTAACCTCGCCAATTTACCATTACTGCCACTTCCACGGTTACTATCACCAATCAAATTCTCTTCCTTCATTTTCTCTTTGTCTCTATCATCGCCTTCTTGTTCCTCTTTCTTGGCTTTAGGTTCCTCTTCCTCGTCCTACAAATTAAATCAATTTGGTCCAAAGATGACATTTTTTATGCAAAAGAATCGAAAATAAAAAAAAGAGAGTAAGAAATTAGGGATTGCTTACCTGGTCGGAGACTTCAGAGAGGACCTCCGATTCCAGGAATTGGGCCAAGCAAGCGTCTTCATCATCTGAAATCGTCATGCTGGCCGCCGATCCTTCACTTGAGCGGACAGTTGTTCATGTCGGAGAAGTCGCCGGCGGTTGGCGATTTTGATAGGGGCCGGTTTGATTAAAATAGAGAAGATATGGTGAGGGTGACGAAAATAGATGCCCGGGTCAGATGATTCGGGGTCGGG
Source organism: Erythroxylum pedicellare (assembly GCA_027563575.1). Classification (NCBI taxonomy): domain Eukaryota; kingdom Viridiplantae; phylum Streptophyta; class Magnoliopsida; order Malpighiales; family Erythroxylaceae; genus Erythroxylum; species Erythroxylum pedicellare. Next base: position 19,435,773 of record JAOQMP010000001.1, read on the forward strand.
TCACCCGCACATTTGTGAAAAGTTATAAAAGTGTTGCTGTTTACGGTACAATAAGATAAATTGCAAATTCAACCTTTAGAAATTATTGTTTTCTTTTCTTCGCGTAAATCAAACGAGTCTGTACATTCGCTCTTGTTTTGTTTTATGAATCTTAATTATTTATTTATATAAATTTTATATAAATCTTGTATAAATAAATATGAGACTCGTATAAATAAATAATTAAGATTTATAGGACAAAATAAAATATCATAATACTAGATAGAAAATTTTACCTCAAATT
>JAOQMP010000001.1:19469389-19489945 GCA_027563575.1 Erythroxylum pedicellare
TTATTTAAAAAAGATTATTAAATAAAATTAATTGATTTATTTCAATTTATAAAATTTATTAATTAATAAAAATTAATTGATTAGTTCTTAATATTAAGATAAATCGAACAAAAAAATTAGACGATTCAAGACTTCAACCTACTTAACCGGTTGAATTTTTTAATATACACGATAACTTTAGAATGATCAAGACATGAGTACTAATATTGAAGTGAAAAAGGAAGCCATTTAAATAAATAGTAACTTATAAAACATCCCAACAAATCCACATTCCAATTCATAATATTCATCATATTTTTGGCAAGCCACAAAGTTTTATAGGAGATTGGAGAGGAGTCAAAACCGAATTGTCTTAGATGCCCTGAACAACACCCGCCTAGAACAAGCTTTGTGCAAGATGGGGAGGGGATTGCAGCTATTAAACTTCAGGTATCTCGCTAACTATCAACTATAATTACTCCATCGCATCTATGCCCTAACTAAAGCCACTACTCAGCTTGAATATAGCATCTATGTTTTTATGGTATGGTGAAGTCACTTTCTTCTAGTTTATTGGACACTGGGGTTCAAATTTTCGTTAAAAGTGAAGGCCGAAGTAACAACCTGATCCTGAGAACTTCAACGGCAGCCTTTTCATTTCCTTCTGTCCATCAGAAGTAAAACATCCCCAAGAATCTCTTTAATAATGTTTCGCTAGATTCACATCCAACACTTCACCGTAAGCTCATATGCTAGAGGCATTGCAGGGGTGCACACTGGCACAGAACAAACCTCAGAAACGACGATGGTTAACAATTTTTAAAAGAAAAGGAAGGCAAAAGAATTTGCCACACTAAACAAGCACAGCAGTTTACCCAAACCCATTAACTGTCTGTCTTATTCATAAGTATGAACAAGGAATCTAAAATCTTTCCAAGTACCGAATAAGCCATAAACCTACGTAACAAGTGCTGGATTATGGTGAAGTACACGAGGTGTTTTCAAGAGCAAACTAGAATCAGCAATCAACCTTTAGTAAACTGTTGGGAAAGCAACTTGGCGATCTCGGGGGTCCCAACTTTGTCTTTGCCCGCGAGCAAAGACCTCAATTTGTCCTCAGTAAGAAAGTTTTTCTTCATTGCACCAGGGTTCTGCTTGACGAGCAAGTTATTCTCAGAGTCAATTCATCAAACACATGGAAAGACGTAATATAAAACAAAGGAATCATCTAACGAGCACCAAAGGGCATTAAGAGATATCACAGAATGAAAGGAGAAGAAGCAAACCTCTCGACTGTTGAGTTTGACGAACTTGGCGAAGAGTTTTGAGAGATCGGAGCGAGGGGGAGGTGGTATGCCGAGGAATTTACCCAAGTTAGAGGAAGAAGATGGAATCTGTCTGTTTTTCAATTGGGCATTCACGACGCTTCCCAGGGGTGAATAGGCTGGTCTCTTCACTAACACTCTTTTCCCAAATTTCCCTGTTCCAATTCTCGCTGCCATGTCTCTCTCGCGGCTCTCCTCTTAGGTTTTAGTTTTTATCGTGTTAAAGCAGACATTTAAAACACCACGACGCTCGGAACCCAGATGCTGGTTGGGCTCTGGCTAGGTCCGACAAGTTGGGAATGTGGGTGGGACCGTTTCATACTAGAATGCAATCTTTTCTTACCCAGTTGATATCCAATTTTTAATAGGTCTTCAAATAACAGATTAACTGCCGCCCACAAACAAAAAAACCACACACACACACACGCAAATTCAAATTACGCAAATCGAACCCATTTCAACATCATTTACAGATTTGTGATAACATAGGATAGGATAGAATAGGAAGCCAGAAACATTACAGAAGCAAAACCAACAGGATCTTAAAATTTCTGCTCTCAGATTCACCTCACCTATCATACAATACAAGACCATAATAGGCTAGCACGAATTAGACTTGGTTCTCTATAGAACAGGGGGTAAAGTTTAAGACTAAATTTATTCTGGTAGAAAATCAGTGTCATGATGGAGACCCACGACGGCGAGAATGATGTCTACTCATACGGTGCCTATCAGTGTCTGAATTTCCATACGAAAGTAGATGTGATTGTTTGTGCCCCCTTTCCTCCAAATGACGCCTATCCCAGTAAGAATCATCAGATGATTGCTGATGTTTTCTCCTGCTTTTGTGAGTTCTACGACGCCTATCAAAGTCCGATTCTTCCGATGAATAGGAATGCTTGTGCCTGCTCTTTTTTCGCAACTGATTCCTGTCAGAATCAAAATCAGAATCTTCATTGGAGTAAGAATGCTTGTGTCTCCTCCTTTTGGAATGCCTATCAACTTCTACATCTTCGGATGAACTAGATTCAGAATAATTTGGCTTCTTGTTCTTCTTCCTCTTCTTTTTCTTCTCATTCTCTTTTCTTGATCTCCTTTCCCTCTCATCCGAAGGTGAAGATAAATCATCTTCCTCGCAGGGTGCCTTACTTTCTTTACTAGGTGATAAATCCCTATTGTGCTTACTTTTTCTTTTTTTCTTTTTGAGTTTGTCTTGGGAAAAGTTGGTCAGCAACTCTGGCATGCCACCATCGCCCAGAAACCCTATGAAGTGGATGAAGACCACAGTCACACAATAACGGAACATAAGAGATAAACAGGTAATAAAGCTCCGCACATAAAGAGTAAGCACCTCCATATTCATCAAATATTTCCTCAGCAACTATCTGTTGATTGGGATCATCTGGATCAAAACCCCCACGAGGTGGACTCATTCCAGGTTTTTGCTTCAATTCCCATTTTAGCGGCTGAAAGAAGTTTACAATATACATTCTAATCAGGCATGCAAATGGTTGCATGAAAGGACCATATCACACTTGAAGCATATAGAAAAAATGGATCAGCAAGCTGCCATTTTGCTCCAACTACTAGCACAGCAAAAACAGCTGATTTTTATAATATCAAAGAAGTAGATACTCTTTTAAGCAATTTAGACAGCAAAGACAAAGATCTTGGGGGCATTTTCAATCAAACTTCCTTTTTCTATGCAAGGAGCTAATCCAGGGGTGCAACTATATGTGTGAGCAATAACTCTACACTGTGGCCTTAAACACACCCTCTCTCTAAAAAACACACAAAAGCATCAGCCATTAAACAACTTCAAAGTAATGCTCTAAGACTGGGAGACTACTATAGAGAGAAGGCTCCGGGCAAAGACCTAAATTGTAAGGGGATCAAGCAGTTCATGTCACAGAAGCATCAGTATAACAACAAACTTCGCAAACCATCATATCAGTTAAATGGTTACAGTTGACACCTAAAAAGTCTACAACAATGAAGAAGCAATGCTCACCTCACTGGGATCCATGTGTGCCATAATGGCAGTTAGTGGGTCATCTCGTTTCAGTCGACTCTCTTCATTAGGCATTATAACATCTTTCAGTGGGCATTCACGGTCACCACTTTGATGACCAAAATTTCCACATCTTGCACATTTTACATTGCGTATTTCAATTCCGAATGGCTTCACCCTAGCAGGAACACCTGTCTCCAGCCTGAAATCATTTAACCATTAGGAATATCAAAATGACTGTAACAAACACTAATGAATTCAAATTACGAAAAACATGCATTTCTGCATTGTAGTGGGATTCCCAGACCACAAATTGACCAAAGTGGAGTACTTCGTCCCAAATCACATATTCTGATCTCAGCATGTTGAAATCTTTCTCAAAGATGAGGCCTGCAACTTCCTGTCCTGTTAACAGATGTCTCAAATTCATAATCACGTTAACAACCAACCACTCCGCTTTCAATCCCAATCATCATCTCCACCTACTCTACCACAAATGCATTCATATACTCTCACAGCACCAGAATGAATGCATTTGTTTTCAAGACCACCGGAACAATTTTTTTGCTATCCCAATTGATGAATTTTTCCAATTGTAACCCCAAAAAATTGAAGCATTTGCATTGCATTCTGTATTGGACCATTTTATTCTAGACTCTGAGGACACATTCCATTGTAAATGTTGAAAACTTACAAGCAAAGGACGTAATCCTACCTTGGAGCATTTTTAAGGACTTCAAATTCTTCTTCAGTGGGTAAAGGACGCCCAAAAACATCTTTGGGCCTTGGTTTCTTCTTCTCTTCACTCAGTTGGTCTCTCGATGGCCTGCAACATAAGAATAATTTAGCTTTGATTTTTCTTTACTAGACCACACATTACAAACACAGATGCAGATGGAAAACATAAAAGAAAGCAAAGTTGAAAGTAGAAAATCACATGGAAGAAGAGGGCTCTGGCAGTTGAGAAGGATTATGATGTTCAAGCCTTTTCTGCTCATCAGCAACCTCAGCAGCCTTAGCGCTTTCCGCATTATAACCAGGCGGACGAACATACATGAAACTTACAGCTTGCATGATCTCTGTCTGCGAATTCCCCAGATCAAAAAACTTAACCAAAGCAAACGAAAGCCTAAAAACTTAAAAACAATAGCTTAAAAGAAGTTAGCAATAAGCAGTTACCATGAATAAATAGAAACATAAAAAATGAGTATTTACCTTCTCTTTCTCTTTCTTGGAGATGAGAGATGTTTGACGGAAGAACTCCTGCTCTTGAGCATACTGCAGCAATCAATCAAAGAAGAAGTGGGAATTGATGATGATGAAGACGATGATACTAATGATAAGAGGAATAATAAGAGAATCGAATGGACCTCTCGAGCGACTTCGTCGGCACGACGGAGACGTTGGGCATGGGTCTGTTCAGCGATCCATTTGCGGCGTTGGTTAGGGTAAGAAAGGGGATGCCAAGGCTTCTGGTTAAGATAGGAATGGCTCCAAGCAGTTCCTGATTTTGTCTTGTAATCAACTTCTCCTCCATTCTTATCCTTATCATTCAATTTCAATCTCCTTAACCCTTCTCCATCTTCTCCCTCCATCTTCTCCCTGTTTCCGAATCCAACTCAACCGACCACTTGATGATTTTCAAGTATAAACAGCTCGCTCCATCTGGGCTTGAACCTATTGTAAAGGGCCAATCCCATTGTTATTTTCTTCAAATTCTACAAAACATGGCATCATATCACCTTTTTTTTTAATTATTCTTTTACTTTTGGCAATAATGATTTTCGCTTGGTACATTTTTGTTTATAATAGTCAAATTCGTTCAGAGACATTATTGCTTTGAATTGTTGGGTTCTCTTACTTTTGAGCTTGTTAAATTTTCTAGGGAAGACAATTAAGTCTGGTCCAATCCTGCTTTGAATTGTTGAGTTTGGTTTCTTTTGAGCTTATTTAGTTTGTACATTATTTTTTATTTATTTTTTAAAAAATAATAACTTAAGCTGGGTAAGTTGAGTAGTCATGGGTGGGATCTTAGCCCAGCCCGTTATATTAACATACTTATTTTCTCTTTTTGTTTTCTTTTCTTTTTTTCTGTGATGCACTTCCAACGAAGCAATTCTACTAAAGACCAATTCTTTTGTTTCAGAAGTTCTTCTCACAAAGCAACGAAACACTAGCTTCAACATCTGGTCATTTTCTTCTTTTTTTTTTTTTTTGAGACAAAAAGATCAAACTTTTGGAGCCAAAAATTTCTAAATTATGTTAGATTTTGAGTCATAGACATCAACTCAGAGATGCATCAACTTCCATCAAAATCTTCATAGCCTGAAGCCCATCTCCTTCTGACATTATTTCTTAGTTCCAAAAGAAAAATAAGTCTCCCAAAGTGCCTTCGCATCTGAAGTATTTTAGCCTCTTCAAAAAGCTGTCAAGTGTTACCTCAGTTGAACTCTGTGCAGTGCCAAATAAGCAACTAATCTGTAGCCCACCAACATAAGGGCCATAATGGCCACATCCATCCACAAATTTTTCAGTCCCATAGATTTTACAGGGGGGAAGTCTCCTACTCTGCAGAACACTCCCTTTGAGCATTCATAGCGATCATCATCATCGAATTGTACCCCTAGAAGTAGCTTGTAACAGTAGTAGCTGTAGCTTAAATACTTCAGCCAAACTATAAATGGAGGGATTTGCTGAACGTAGTATCCCCCAGCAATGAGGAACACCAATGTCGTGACGGAAGCTAAGGTAGTAGCTTGTTTTATGTCCATCAAAATGGCTCCTAGGGCCAGTCCAAGACTCTGGGACACCAAGACATTGTAGAGAACTACAAGCAGAGATAGAACGAAAGTTGCTGGGTCAGGCTTAAGACCACCCATCCAGTAGATTATGAAGACAAATGCAGTTGGTAGCCCAAGCTCTAGTGGCAGGTCTCCAAATGTTCTGGCTAGGAAATAAGATGATAAGTGATACATCCCTGAAGCTCTTTCCTTTAGTAACATCCTTCTCTCTTGTGGGAATGTGAAAACTGCATTGTAGAGTGGGTAAAATCCCCAGAAGACCGTGAAGAAGAAGAGCAAAGCAATCTGCAAATCATATCCGGAAATAAGACATCTTCTTTGTTAAGTACTAGCAATAATACTAGTACTTCGAAACAAATAGATCGTGTAGAAATCAATAATATGCTCGAGGGTGAAGTAGAAAAGATTTTCTTACTCGATCTGCCAGGTGAGAAATTGGTGTTTGCCACCAGAGAAGTCCACCAAGTGTAGCAACACTAATGACTTGGAAAATTCGCAGCCTGTTGAAGGATTCAAATCTCCTTTCTCGCAGACCTCGTTGAAAGAGCACCTTGAATTGATACCACCAGCTTGTGCACCATTGCTCTGACCTCACTTTAACTTCTGTATCATTTAAGACAATAATATTCAATATCATTGGCTTCTAAAAGCAATATAGGAGGTTGAATTGCTTTATATAAAAATGCCAAAACAATCAAAGGTATAAAGGAATTAGGAGCTGAGGACATACTTGCAGAGGCATCTTTTGCGTAATTATAGTTATTGACCTCCAGATTGCATAACTCGACTTTCAATCTGGCAGAAATGTTCTTCTCATAAGCAAGAATAAGAGCTTCTCTTACCATCTTTTGTTCTTGTTCCAGGGACTCACATAACTCGGTCCCGTCTTTGGAATCAGGAGCGATGCCTGCAAATGTTAACTGACGATCATTGCCCAAAAAAATAATAACAATAACTTGCCGCCTTTACTTCAAGTTTGCTAAAGTGATTTGGAGTCATGTCAGTCTTAACATCAAATTCCTGATTTTAAACAAAAACTGGATATGAAGATTACTTTGGTAATATCAAATCTGTAATCTCAAGGTTTATGAACTTGCTTATGGAAACTAATTTAGGATAGGAATATGATTAACTCCATTCGAATTTAAGCACCAGTTTTGGTGGGCCAGCTAGAAATCACCACCTGATGCTAATGAAAACCAAATTGACGAAAAGAAGAACCATGCTCCACTCTCCCCATTTAACCATCAGACATGACGACCGCTGATTATGGTTTACATTTCACACAATATTTTAGATTCACTTTCTCTGGGAAAATTCAACATGAATTGATTTCTTGGTTATGCAAAAATAATAAATGAAATCTAAATAGAGACATGAACTTACCGTTGGCAAGATCAAGTAACAGATCAGCAGGATTGACAGTAATGGATGTGGAGAAACCGATGGAGGAGAAATATTCCATGGCTGCGGAGGCAGGGCCATAGTAGATGGGGCAACCCTCTGAGAGTAAAACCACCTTATCAAACATGTGGTATAGTCTACTTGATGGTTGGTGGATAGTAGTGATCACCGTTCGTCCACCAATTGCTAGCCTTTTGATTATTGTTAGAATCCTCTGAGCTGTTGTTGAGTCCAAGCCGGATGTGGGCTCATCAAGCAGCAACAAGCTTGGATTGATTAGCATTTCTTGACCAATGCTAACCCTTTTCTTCTCTCCTCCTGATATTCCTCTCACAAGTGGACCTCCGATCATGCTGTTCCGGCACCGAGTTAATCCCAGTTCGCTGATCACTCTCTCCACATGCTCTTCCTTCTCAGACCTGGTTAATGTTCTTGGTAACCTAAGCAGTGCAGTGAACACAAGAGTCTCGGTCACTGTGAGGTGTGGGTACAAAATATCCTCTTGAGAAACAAACCCTGTTCGTCGCTTTACGACACCAGAAAAGGGTTGACCATTGTACGTGACCTTGCCAGAAAGTTTCCCACTTAAACGGCCTCCGAGAGCAGTAAGTAGGGTTGTTTTACCACTCCCTGATGGTCCCAACATGGCCAAAATCTCGCCTGGAGAAACCATACCTGTTATGCCATTCAATATGTTCTTTTCTTGAGTGATCCATGCACCATCGTGACAGAAACCCTTCTTTTGCAGGTTAACTCTGTACACAACCTCCTCAAACTGAAAAGCAAAAAGCATATGTTTTAGGCACCAACAAAAGGAAAAATAAAAGATAAAGAACATCTTGAAAAGACGTGCATGAACTGTAAACTCTGCAATTCTGTACGATCATTTTATGACTGTAAATAAAAACATCCTCAAAGACATGCATGAACTGTAAACTCTGCAATTCTGTAGGATCATTTTATGACTGTAAATAAAAACATCCTCAAAGACATGCATGAACTGTAAACTTGAAATTGCGTACGACCATTGTGCGACTCTATCTAAAAAATCCTGAAAAGGCATGCAGGAATTATAAACTTGCAATTGTGTGTAGGATAGGACGCTAGTTTGGTGAGACAGACAAGACCTTCAGAGTAATTGGATATACGGATAATTGGAGCACAGACTGAGAACTTATTTGTTGCATTGTATTGGCACGGACAGGCCTGTCGTGGGATTCGAACATCTTTAGAGGAACTTCTACTGGAGCAGTGGTGTCGTATTCAGACTTTGGCGCTATGGAGTCGAGGGGCATGAGGGGCAGCAAATCGACGAACTGATTTTTTTCACTGTTAGTGATGATGAGGGTGGTAGTTGTGGTTGTCGTATTACTTTGTTGCTGTTAATGGAGGGAAGTGAGAAGTTAACGCAGTGATCTATTTTTCCTTACCTGCCCAAACTGAGCTGGGGCGAATGTGTTTATATAAGGGAGAGAGTCGGGCATGGATTTTCTCCATGACATTGAAAGTTCTATTTTCTGATGTTTGGCCCAACTTCCACGGTGGGATCCCACATGTTTGTAAAAAAAACATATCCATAGACTGGCTGTTGATCAATTGTTATGCATAATTGCTAATCTCGTTATTTTTCCATTGAAGGAACCCAAATCTCAGGTTCATCATGAGATTGAGTCTATGTCATCAACGGGATCTTTTGGCGATATTTTTTGTGCCATTAGAGATTAAATTTGTTTAATAAAATACATATTGGGGTATCAAAAATATATGCATAAGGTTTTATGAGTATCCTAATTATTCAATGGGATAATTTGTTTAACACAAATAAATGTCAAATGCATTAAACCTAAATTGCACTCAATATTGTTTAATACTTTTTCGTAAGGTTGGAAGCTGCAAATTTTTAATGATTCATTCAATTCTACAACAATTAATGCGATTTAAACACTAAGGAAGGAAAATGCTAACTTGAAGCATCAGCTGATAATGAGTAAATACTCCTTTGAATATATATAATAGTTGAAGAAACTCAAATGTGTGAGGGAACTATTAAAAGGCTGAAGAGTGGAGGAATAAAAGAGGAACAATACAAATAAAAGAAAGATGAAGTTGTTAGACCATGAAATAAGGGTTGCTATGAATGAGAATAGGATGTTAGAGGAGATGTTTTTGATCTATTTGCTATAGTTTTTGGTGATGATAAGTGTTATATATTTGTGCTATCTGAAACTATGAATACATGTTTAAGGTCCATGTAGGCTTATATTATGCTTAAACGACCATGTTTTGGTCTGTGTTTTGTACGTTGATATTTGAGGAAAATTGTTATGCTTATTTTAATTGTGTCTTTTGTATTAATAAGTTTTACATGCTTCCACCAAGCAACAACTATTGTTGTTGGAACTCTTGTATATACGCTAAATTAATTCATAATTTTTTTGCAATCAACAAACGTAAATATAGAAAAGTAGGAGTTGATTCCACGAAGAATTGTAATTTGTCAATCGTTATGAAAGAAAATTCTTAACAAAATGGGGGATTATGACAATATGGAATTTTATAATAAAGAAACTAAAATGAATAATAAAACAAGAGTTATAAATAAAATAAACCTTGGTTTACGGTTGTTTCGACTTTTTGAAACTATGATTGATCATTGACACCAAATATTTATTTCATCAAACATATACTTGATGTGATATTTAAGTATCTCTCTTTACTTAGGATTAGTTAATAGAAAACACTATAAGAAATGCACGAATTAGCGACGGAAAATTACCGACATAAAAGAAACCATTGCAAATTATAGACAGAAATGTTATTTCCGTCAGGAAAATTGTCGAAAAAAATTAGTTTAGCAGCGGTAGTAATTTCCGTCGCTAAATACGGACGGAATTCAATTTGCGACAAAATTTAGCAACGGTATCAAATGCCCGTCAATAAATAAGGCGGGAATTGTTGGCGGAATAAGAAAGTTTTGAGTTTACCAATATAAAATTTTCATCAATAAAATCTGTCAGTAAATTTTCAAAGTAAACATCGTCGTCTGCTTCGCCTTTTGCGTTTTTAAAGAAAAATGCACCAAACAACATCATTTTGTTTACGTTATAACTCACTCGATGTAGCCCCCCTTCCCTCTACCTACGTCTCCTTCTTTCTTCTTCCTTGTGTGTCTTTGACGTTCTCTCTTGCTGTGTCTCTGGTGTGTCTGTTGTTGACAAAGTCTTCCAGCTACTTCTTCTGCTCGTTGGCGTTCATTATTCTCCAATGTCCGGCGTTCTCTTTGTGAAGGTTTTTTCGTATATTGGATGATAGTTATATTTGGATATTTGATTTCTTTAATTTGTTTATGTATTTTGTGATTGGAAAACAACTTTAAGGTAGAAATGTTAGTGATAGAAGGGACAAGACATGATTTTGGTTGTGATGTTGTGATGAATTACTTATGCATATAAGGTGTTTGATGAAATGTCTACTCTTTGAAAAAATGTATTTATGTGACTATCTGAGTTCTATCTGATTTGTTGAATTAGAGAATAATGTATTTGTGTGACTATTTGAAGGCTATGGATAGTCTATAGAAAGTGGACTCATTTTAACTGAAAGTTAAATGACTAGTGTCAAAGAAGAAAGCCAAGACGTAGGTGAGGTTTAAGTATTAAAAATAGAAACCTAGTGTAATGAATGCCTACCTAGTTTTTCATATGTTTTAAGTCCACTATCAAGCCATGTAGGAAAGGAAGTTAATTGATTATATGAACCGACTACATGAACATTCATACAATTAAAGTGGCATTGTGGCAATGATTGTACTCTAGTTTATCATATATATTAATCATGTATGTAGTTATCAATAGCCAATATAAAGTAAGGTAATGATTTTGATAATGTAAGCAATACTTTGCCATTGTGTATTTTATCCTACTCCTTTTGTTTCAGACGCAACAACCCATGACCTAATCCCGGTTAGTGACACTAGAAAATAAACACTTAAGTGAAAATGACGAAGAAGGAATATCTGATAGGTAAGGGGTAAACAATTGTCAAAACTATTGAAGAAATGAAGTAATCGATATACATAAATATTGCAAGTAACCAAGTACATCTAAACCCTTTGTCACTGCAGAATTTTCACCAAGACAAATAACTTTAATATAAGATCAACAGAAAATATAAATAACAAACAACAACATGGATAGCAATTCATGAAAGACAAATTATTATTGACTTTTCCCACAAAAAGCACAAATAAGTATTCATAACTAAACAACTTTAGTTTCTCAAGATGGTCACAAACCGTAGGTTCATAAATGCTCAATGTTGGACTGCTTTGTTTGTGTGTTAATATCATAAAGATTTATATTTTTCACATTGTAACTTACAACATGGAATAAAAGTGGGGTTTTGTATGGGATAGATTTGCAATTTTACTGGCTAAGATCTTATTGATTATTGCATAGTTGTAAGAACCCATTTGTTGGCAATATTTCTATTTTCAAGGAGATTGAAGAGAAGCTTTAGCAAGTATTCATTTTTGACATTCATTTCCTTTTATTTTTGATAATGTCAACAATGATTTTCCACACATTTTAACCAAATGTATTTGTTTCTATATTTCGCTGTGTAGTCATTTTGCATTTTTTCACTTCATTGAAAATAAAACTTTTATCATCCTTTTTATGTTTTAAAAGGCAAATGATTGAATTTTCTTGCATGACATAGCGACAATCAAATGCTATAACTAAGACTTATGAACATGAATTTATATCAATTTGCACACTGGTTTAAAATTCATTGTCTTCTTTGTTTTGTTTTGGTTATCTTATTTGGTCGTTAGCTCATTGTAGCTCCGTCATCATCTTCCTTCACGTACTTCGGAAAGATCCTTTTGTGTGTCGGTTGAGGTAAGTGATTTTGTTATTTACTAGGTTTTTGTATACATGGTTTAATTTGAGTATTTGTTTGCAGTTTGAACTTCCCATTTGAATTTCTTGCATTTTTAATGTAAATGGCCTGCACCAACTGAAACTTGTTTGTGGTATGAACTTCAGTTTATCAATGAATTAATATAGGATGGGTTTGACTTATATTATAGTTCCAAATATCTTAATTATGTCAATCCATTATTTCATTGATGTTCTCTAAAATGATTAGGTGCTCTTTACTTTTCATGTGCGAATCTTTACACGCATCTTTTTTAATATAATAATAATTTTCTTCTAAACATATTTGATAATTTGTCTATATTACAATAATCTATTAAAATAAGTATTCATATTTTTATGAATATTTATTATATTTGGCACCAGTACATATTTAATTTAGGTTAAATATCAATTTTCTAACATTAATTCTCTTCTAACATATATGATTACAAACAAAAAAAAATCTTCAGTTAATAAATAATTTTGATCTTAACCCATAAACCTCAACTCATAACCTATGATGCAGGTCCCGTGAGGCTTATCAGTGAAATAACACCACGAGCCTAGGAGTCACAAGGAGAACTTGTTTTCTTGATTCAATAGTGTAATCTTTGGTGATTAATTCAATTAGTTAATACTTAGGGGATGTTACGTAAAGTTTAGATGTTTTGTAAATTTTAGCAACTTGAATGATATTAACTATGGAATAACTGTTTTAAATTAATAGTTTTGCATAAATGAGTAATGTTGATAGATCTTAGATGTATAGATGATTAACACCTAATAGTTTCATTAATCCTGAGTTTGTTGAGGGAGTTGAAGCTTTTATTCATTATGCATGTTTTCAACTTGCATATATGGATGACCTAAAGATCATATGTCCATGTAAAAAGTGCAAACACATTCGTTTCCTTCCTATTGATGAATTTATGGGCATTTTCTGAGAAAAGGGTCCCCAATTATTTTGAGTGGACACTACATAGGGAACCATTGATTTGTAGCATCTCAAGGGGTAATCAAATACAATCGTTTGTGAAATTAAATGAGTTTGAAGGGGGGATTGGATTTAGAACAAATTATGTGGATGGAAATGAAAATCCTTACATGTAAATGGTTTATGATGCAATTGGTTATACCTTTCAGGAAAATATGGAAAATCTTGAAGAAGAACCAAACCCACACGCAAAATAGTTTTTTGACTTACTATAGTCAACTGACCAAGAATTATGGACAAATTGTGAAATAATGACCTAATTGTCTTCAATTGCTCGAATATTGAACATAAAGTCTAAAGGGCATATTTCGAATTATAGTTTTGATAAAATTCTTGAATGGTATAATCAATCATTACCTCTTGATCATACAATAGTTGATAGTTTTTATAATGTGAAGAAACTTATTAGGGGTCTTGGTTTACCTATTAAAAAGATTGATTGTTGCAAATTGGGATGTATGTTGTATTGGGGAGATGATGTGAAATTACAAGAGTACAAATTTTGTGATCAATCTAAGTTCAAGCCTAAAAAGCATTCTATAAAACAAAAATTAGTACTCTGGAAGCGGATGTATTATTTCCCGCTAACTCTAAGACTCCAAAGACTATATGCTTCTGATGTCATTGCATCTCACATAAGATGGTGTAATGAACACGAATAGGAAGATGGAATAATGAGTCATCGATGAGATGCACTGACATGGAAAGAATTTAATGACACCCATCTTGAGTTTGCAGCTGAAAGTCGAAACGTTAGGTTGGGATTGTCGACGGATAGATTCCAACCTTTTGGTCAATTCAACCAGCAATATTCATCATGGATAATCATAATTACTCCTTATAATTTGCCTCCATGGATGTGTATGAAAGACGCATATATGTTCTTGACAGTGATTGTTCCAGGGCCTACAAATCTGAAGCATAAAATTGATGTATTTTATAATCATTAATATCTGAATTGCAACATCTTTGGGAATATGATGTTCAGACATATGATGTGTCTTTGAAACAGAATTTTGTGTTGAAAGCGGTATGGACCATTAGTGATTTTTAGACATATGTCATGTTGTATGGATAGAACATAGCAGGAAAATTGACTTGTCCTTATTGTGGCAATAATTCTGATGCGTTTTATCCTCCAAATGGGACCAAAACATATTGGTTTGACAATCACATGAAATTTCTTCCTCGAGATCATCCATTTATATGCAATAAATAAAAGTTCATTACTAATAGGATGGTAAAAACACGTCCTGCCCCTTACAAAGGTGGTGAAGAGATTTTGTAAGAGGTTAAGGAATTAAATTTGCTGAAAGTTACAAAATTTTATGCTGATGAAGTTAATACAAGTATTAGTAAAAACTTTGGTAAGAGAAAACGAAGCATCTTTTGGGATTTTCCATATTGGAAAACTAATTTGATACGTCATAATCTAGATGTGATGCAGATTGAAAAAAATATTTTTGACAATTTGTTCAATACCATAATGAACAGTGAAGGGAGGACAAAAGATAATGTAAAATCATGAGTTGATTTGTAACTTTTTTGTATAATGAATGAGTTACATAAAGATGTTCACACCAGTAAATATCTGAAAGCATGTTACACTTTAGACAAAAATAAAAAGGAAATATCATGTGAATGTTTGAAAAGTTTAAAGTTTTCTGATGGTTATATTCCAAACTTGGCAAGGTGTGTGGACATGAGGAAGTACAAATTATTTAGCATGAAAGGTCATAATTGTCATGTGTTTATGCAAAGGATAATTCCAACTGCATTTCGAGAGTTGCTACCAAATAAGGTTTGGGAAGTAATAACCAAATTAAGTTTGTTTTTCAAAAGTTTAACATCATCTGAAATCAAGTTGGCTGAAATAGAAAAACTAGAAAAGGAAATTCCAGTAATTTGTGCAAGTTAGAAGGAATTTTACCTCCAAGCTTCTTTGACTGTATGGAGCATCTACTTGTACGTTTAACACATGAGGAAAAACTAGCTGATCTAGTTCAATATTGATGGATGTATCCATTTGAGAGGTAATTCAACAAAAATGATTATAATTGAAGTTTTAACACGTATTAACAACTAAATTGTAATAACCCTATTTGCTAATATAGGTATTTGCATCACTTGAAGAAAAATGTCAAAAACAATGCTAGAGTTGAAGGCTCGATATGTAATGCTTATTTATTGGAGGAAGCTAGTACATTTTTTTCACATTATTTTGAGTCGAGTTATGACGAGATAAGTTAGATTGGTTAGTCGTTTGCAAAGTTAAACCTAGAGGTGTTTTTTAATTACATGGAAAAGGAGAATACAGAATTGAAAGTGAAGTGTTTTAGGAAGATGTTTATGAAATAGATGCATTTGTCACATATGACGATAATGAGCATTTGAACAATCCATCTAACGACTATGTTGAAATTTCATCTAGAGAGGATGATGAGGGCCAGAGATCTGAAGAGGAGCCAGAGTTTGATTCTTATTCTTAAGAAAAAGAAGATGATTGTAATTTACAATTAAGTGATGATAGAGATTAATTTGTGTTTGTAATTGAATATTATATTCAACAAATCAATTATTTCCTTTTCAGTGTATTGTGTAAAATATTGAATTCAAATTCTTAATTAAGGAATGTTGACATGGTGACTAGCTCTGGATGGTACTAATTCATTCTGTTGGGAGGAATGTGGCAAAATTGATCGTACTGAAGGAGTAAACAATGCAGGAAAAATCTCTACTTCATACGCTAATGATCATTTGCCTTCTATGGCCGATCTTCTACTTCAAGGTGTTTAGTATCATCTGAATAATGTAACTTTCGTTATTATGTACATCTCATTTCCTTTTATGAAGCTATTATATATATTCACATTTGATGGTATATACATGTTGTTTTAAGCTTCCTTAAATCTCGAAGATGACATGTATGCCCATGGAGGTGGAAGCGATGTCACAATATTCCATAAAGGATTAGGGAAATCATTGTTTTAGAAAATTTGTCAATTCTATAGACCTTGACTGGACACTCACATATCTATATCACTCCAATTTTGGTTTATTTAACGGTTTTCAAATTTGAAAATATCTAAGTTCTATACTGATTGTGTTTTAGGTAAACCGTTTCGTACTGGTAGTTCATCTGGAGAGTTTGTCTTCTATACTAAATCTGGCGACTCATTCACTGTATCCTCTACAAGTTTAGCTATAGCAAAAACGCTGTTATAAGAAGGTGTTAAAAACCTTACACCTAAGGGAAGAACTATAACTATTTCAATTGGTGTGTTCGAACATGTCAGGACCCTTCTCGGGGCTCCAAACATCTAGGACTCATTTACCTTTACTGACTCTCATGTCACTTAGAATCCAATAAAATAATTATATCATTATCATTTGTCGATGCAATACACTAGACTCAGCTTTAAAGTTAATTTATTATTGTATCTGTAAGAATCTATCAAACAACCTCCCTACTAGTTAGGGGTCAAGCTGCTTATTATTGAGTGTGGACAGTTACTGTTCTTATTCTGTGACTGTAACAATTGTTAACTTTTTAATTCAAGGTTTGTACTTGAATAGTATATTCAACAAATCGCCTTATTTCATTTTCAATATATTGTGAGGTAGAAATATGCCACCAAAAAGACAACATGATATAATGTGACTTCGGTTTAGACACCGATTTGGAGGCACTTACTATCAAGGTAAACCATCACAGTCTGCAGCAGCAACTAAATCACCTCCTCCCCCTCCAGCTACTACAGTTGCAGATGACGCATCACCTTATGTTCCTCATGATATACCATCCACCACTCCTACATCATCCGTTACACCTATAGCGGATGAAGGAGATAGCCACCAACCTGGAGCTAGGGGACCTGATGGAAAAACTTACATAACAATTGTCAATAATCTGTACGTGAAATTGCATGAAATACTATATGTTTATAATTAAGTTATAGGTTTAAATCTTTCCAAATGGTTTAAAATTATTTGTTTTTATATTAGGTTGATTCCGTCTGGACCGTGCTCTAGAAACATGACATCTAAATTTAAGAAGAAGATTGATCTTGAGGAATATGTATAAAAGAATATCTCTCAGGTCACAAATGCATTTTACTTTCAGGAGTTTGAGGTATAATTAAAAGAATTGTTTTCTTTTTTAAATTGATTTGTATACATTAATTAGGTAAATATTATTATATTATAAGTATTTATAGAATTTTTCCCTTTTATTTCAGAAAGAACTTTTTTGAAATTTTGAACTTGATGCGATCATACATTAACTATGGGAGAGACGAGCATGTAAATATTATCTGACTTTATTGGTGTGATACACAAAGCTGGTGTACGATTGCCTTATATTTCTGAGCAAATATGGAGTTGATGGTAGCAGTATTAGACATCACCTGAGGTAATTTCCATTTCAAAGCATAACTCGACCAACAGACGTAGAGGATCAGGGGGAGAGT
Organism: Erythroxylum pedicellare; assembly: GCA_027563575.1. Taxonomy (NCBI): domain Eukaryota; kingdom Viridiplantae; phylum Streptophyta; class Magnoliopsida; order Malpighiales; family Erythroxylaceae; genus Erythroxylum; species Erythroxylum pedicellare. Next base: position 19,487,295 of record JAOQMP010000001.1, read on the forward strand.
CTTTCCGTACATATGAGAAGATCAATTACACACCACAAGCATGCAGAGAGATTTGTAAATATCTAAATTTTGCACTTATATTCTAATTGTTTTACTTTTCTGTATTTTAATCTAAATTGGTGTGTGAATGTTGGAATGAAAATATGTGTATTATGGATAATAATAATAATGATATAAATGTATGGTGTTATATATGACTGCGTTAAGTTATTTTCTTTGTTCAACAGGGGATAAATATCATAAAAATAGAGAAAATTCTACCAAAAGTTTTATAAATTCTAATTTACTTATAACATTTTATTCATATACAGGAAGAGTCTATGGGCATAAGGTCTACACTCGTCAGCTCTTTTTACACACCCACACTAAGAAGCATGACGGTGTGACATTCGTCAACACTCGATGTAGAGAACTTAATGTATGTGAAATTTATGCTTTAATGTTAATTCTTAATAATTATCACATACTAATATAAACATTGCCTCCTAATAGGACTAAATACAAGAAAGCAATCAGACAGTCTCAGCATGAACTAGCTGTTGATGAGAGTCAGACATATCTTGATGCAGTGGGCGGTAGGGATCGTCGTGAAAGGATCTTCAGGCTAGGTTAATTTGCAAACACATGTTATTCGCAATCATCCACGTATAGTACAGCAACATCTAGTAAACAATCGTAAACCAATGAAGTCAATGAGCTTCAGATCACAGTGCAGACATTGATGGAGTACGTAGCTCAGCTAAGACATGAGATAGATGAGTTGAAGGGTAGGGTAGTACCTTAGAGCATCCACGGTCACCAGGACAATAGGGTTGTTGTAGTCATTTGCTTTGAATTACAAAGACTTATTATTTACACTATAATGTTTTTATTATCAATTAAGATAATTTTAACTTTATATCATAAATCAACTTTCTGTTTAAATAAATTAAATATATAAACAAAACAAATTATTATACATAGATAATTCATAACTGTTGAAATTATACATTAATCATAAGATCGTGAAATTAAATTTAATGTCAAGATTTTAAAAAAAATAATTTTCTTTACCGATGGAAAATAAAAGTACACCGGTAAAATACACTATATTTACCGACGGAACACCATAAATAGTCGGTAAAATATATGATATTTGTCGATGGTTACTCTTTGTTCCATTAATAATATTGACAGTCGACGCCAACTCAACCATCAAGATTTTCTGAATCGTCCGTATACTTACCAATGATCAATCATAACTGTCAAGAATCTTACCGACGGAATGACCAATACTGTTGGAAAATATCATGATAGAAAGGAAAAGTCCATAGGTAAATTTACCAATAGTCACAACAATCCTTCGGTAAATTTACTGATGATTACATAATATGTTCATTGGTAAATTTACCTACGGCCGTTTTAACGAAGCTATTATCCATCGGTTGTTTTTGTCGCTAATTTATTTTACCAATGGAATCAAAACGCTTTTCGTCGGTATTTTCTATCACTAAACGACATTTTTCTTGTAGTGATTACATTCATTTATATTTCGTTTCATTATAAATCATTCCATTCTATTTCATTAAAAATATTACGTCCAACCAAACATAATCTAAAGTCGTTATCAATTTGTTTTCCATGTCAAGATATTAAAATCTTTTAATAATACCAACATCGTCTCACTCTCCAAAAGTTCCAATCCCTCCACTTTCGATGAATTTGGCCAACTCTATTTGCAATTTCTTCTATAAAATCGTTGTATAAGTTCTAGCCGATAGACTAAAGAAAACTCTCAATTCTATCGTCACTAAATCTTAGAATGCCTTCGTCTTAGGATGGAAAATCAGCGACCATTCTACTTGCTCGCCCAGGAATTGGTGGGAGATTATCTTTAAAATGTCAGAACCAAAAGATGCTTACTGAAAGTTGATTTTTTTACAACTTAGATTCATCTTTTGGTTTCCTAGAAAAATTCATCAATTAGATTATGGTGCATATATCTCGACAGTTCCACATTAATTACTTTCTAGTGAATGGAGAACCTTCCAAACACTTTCAAGGCGAAAAAGAGATTAGAGAAGGTGATCCATTAAATCTGTATTTTTTTGCTCTATATCTGTATTCCTAAACTTGCTCATCTAAAACATAGTTGAATCGTCCAACTTTAGAAATGCTCTAGGTGTTGTTCATTGTTGACTTTGGTGGTTGTTCATTGTTGACTTTGTTGGCTCAATTTCTATCCCATATTGGGAAGAAATGAGAATGGGAGTAGTTTGTTAAGTTATAAAAGAACTCCTCCCCCTCCTATTCCATCCATCCCAAAAAATTTAATAAATACTCAAAAATTGTATACATATCAAATTTAGTATTCTTTTCTTAATAAGAGCAAGATGCCTTAAGTGGTGCTTGGAGAAGTAGGCAAAATTGTCCAAACTCCGTTATCAATTTTAGGTGTGTTCTTTCCTTATCTATTTTATTTATTTTGCATTTATAGTATTCAATATTATTTTTCGGGTATATTTGTAGTGTTGTGTTCAATTTATTTGGGTATATTTACTGTGCGTGTGTGTACACAGGATAGGTTGTGGTTGTGATAAATACACACCGTGCACGTAATTTCTGTCTAGAAGGTCGGGTTTTAAGTGGGACTGTTTGTGACCCCTCCGTCC
>JAOQMP010000001.1:19490045-19504175 GCA_027563575.1 Erythroxylum pedicellare
CGATGACACCCATATTGAATTTGCAGCTAAAAGTCGAAATGTTAGGTTGGGATTGTCGACAGATGGATTCCAACCTTTTGGTCAATCTGGCAGCAATATTCATCATGGTCAATCATAATTACTCCTTATAATTTACCTCCATGGGTGTGTATGAAAGATGCATATATATATGTTCTTGATAGTGATTGTGTCAGGGCCTATAAATTGAAAGCATAAAATTGATGTATTCTTACAACCATTGATATCTGAATTGCAGCATTTTTAGGAATATAGTGTTCAGACATATGATGTGTCTCTGAAATAGAATTTTATGTTGAGAGTGGCTTTGATGTAGATCATTAGTGATTTTCTAGAATATGCCATGTTGTCTGGATGGAGTATAGTTGGAAAATTGACTTGTCCTTATTGTGGCAATAATTTCGATGAGTTTATCTTCCAAACGAGGGCAAAACATATTGGTTTGACAATCACAGGAAATTTCTTCCTCCAGATCATCCATTTAGATGCAATAAACAAAAGTTCATTAAGAATAAGATTGTAAAAACACCTCCTCCCCCTCACAAAGCTAGTAAAGAGATGTTGTAGGAGGTTGAGGAATTAGGCTTGCTGAAAGTTACATAATTTGAAGCTAATGAAGTAAATAAAAGTGTTAGTAAAAATTTTGGTTGGAGAAAACGAAGCATCTTTTGGGATTTGCCATATTGGCAAACTAATTTGATACATCATAATCTAGATGTGATGCATATTGAAAAAAATATTTTTGACAATTTTGTTCAATACCATATTGAATATTAAAGGGAGGACAAAAGACAATGCAAAATTACGAGCTGATTTACAACTTTTTTTATAGAAGGAACGAGTTACATAAATATCCTCACACTGGTAAATATCTCAAAGCATGTTCCACTTTGGATACAAACAAAAGGAAATTTTGTGTGAATGGTTGAAAAATCTAAAGTTTCCCGATGGCTATGTTTCAAACTTGGCAAGGTGTGTGGACATGAGAAAGTACAAATTATTTGGGATCAAAAGTTATGATTGTCATGTGTTTATGCAAAGGTTGATTCCAATTACATTTTTGGAGTTGCTACCAAATAAGGTTTGGGAAGTAATAATAGAATTAAGTTGGTTTTTCAAAAGTTTAACATCATCTGAAATCAAGTTGGTTTAAATGGAAAAACTAGAAAGGGAAATTCCATTAATTTTATGCAATTTAGAAGGAATTTTTCCTCCAAGCTTCTTTGACTGTATGAAGCATCTACTTATGCATTTAGCACACAAGGCAAAACTAGCTGATCCAGTGTAACATCGATGGATGTATCCATTTAAGAGGTAATTCAACAAAAATGATTACAATTAAAGTAAAAAACATGTTTTAACAACTAAATTGTAATAACCCTATTCACTAATATAGGTATTTATATCACTTAAAGAAAAATATCAAGAACAAGGCTAGAGTTGAAGGTTTGATATGTAACGCTTATTTAGTGGAGGAAGCTAGTACATTTTGTTCACATTATTTTGAGCTGCATGTTCACACAAGAAAAATAAAAGTTCCTCGCAATGACGATATAGGAAGAACGAGTGATGCTGATGGTAACTTATCCATTTTCACATATCCTGGACGAACATATGGATGTTCAATAAGAAGAATGTTAACAGAGGAAGAAATTGAGGCTACCTATGGTTACATTTTATTGAACTGTCAAGAGGTTCAACCTTTCATGCAGTAAGTTGAAATTGATTATTTGGGTTTTGAAATTTAATGTTGTTCTGAAATACATAACAATGTTTTTAGATTATACGAGGAATTATTACGCGAGCTAATGCCAAACAAAACACAGGATGATATCAATAAAGAAGTTGGAAGACACTTTCCTCGATGGTTCGAAAAATATGTAAGTTTTCACATACAAATATTGAAATGATTGAATTATAAGATTTAAGTGTTCAAATGACATTATGCTCTTTGATATGATAATTTCTTTTATGTAGGTCTTAGAAAATCCAATAGAGAACAAGTTTATATGTGATCTTGCTTAAGGACGTCTGCGAACTGTTAAATCGTATCCAGTGTATTTCATTAATGGATACAAATATCATACAGAATATCATGATTATAGCATGGAAATAATAAATAATGGAGTTTGCATGCAGGGAGAATTGATGGATTATATGGTAAAATTATTGAGATACTTGAAATTGAGTACCCTGCATTGTCAATAAAGCAAAGTGTGATATTTAAGTGTGACTGGTTTGATCCGACTCCAAATGTTGGCACAAAAGTGCATAGTCAATATAATTTAGTTGAAATCAACAATCTAAGAAGATTGAGACAATTTGAACCTTTCGTGTTGACAATGCAAGTGATTCAGGTGTATTATGTTCCTTTTCCCAACTAAGATGAGATAAGTCAGATTGGTTGGCCGTTTGCAAAGTTAAACCTAAAGGTATTTTTGAACCACATGGAAAAAGAGAACAAAGAATTAAAAGTGAAATGTTTCAAGAAGATGTTTATGAAATAAATGCATCTGTGACATATGACGATATTGAACCATCCATCTAACGAATATGTTAAAATTTCATATGGAGAGGATGACGAGGCTAGAGGTCTGAAGAGGGGCCTGAGTTTAATTCTTATTCTTCAGAAAAAAGAAGTGATTGTAATTTACAATTAAGTGATGATAGCGATTAATTTGTGTTTGTAATTAAATATTATATTAAACTAATCAATTATTTCCTTTTTAGTATATTGTGTAAAATATTGAATTCAAATTCTTATGTTTATAGAAAATTCAATCAAATATTACTAAATGATGTCTAGAGTAGATAGATTAATTCATACCATTAAGTACATTGAACATGTATAAATGCTAAACTAGACTACTTTCACTTATCATCGAGCTTAGAGTTGAACATATCATCATTTTATTCTAAATCGACATTTCATAATATACCTCTTAACATTATTAATCAAGGAATGTCGACATGCGACTAGTTCCAGATGGTACTAATTCATTTTTTTGGGATGAATGTGGCAAAATTGCCCCTATTGAAGAAATAAACAATGCAGAAAAAATCTCCACTTTATACACTAATGATCATTTGCCTTCCATAGCTGATCTTCTACTTCAAGGTTTTTAGTATCATTTAAACAACGTTACTTTCCTTATTGTGTACATCTCATTTCCTTTTATGATGCTATTATATATATTCACATTTGATGGTATATACTACATATTGTTTTAAACTTCCTTGAATCTTGAAGATGACATGCATGCCCATGGAGGCGGAAGCGATGTCAAAACGGTTTGTAAATGATTAGGAAAATTGGTTGTTTTGGGAAATTCGTCAATTCTACAAACCTCGTTTGGACATTCACGTATACATGTCAGTCCAATTTTGTTTCATTTAACGATTTACTAATCTGACAATATTTAATTTCTATATTGATTGTGTTTTAGGTAAACTGTTTCGTACTGACAGTTCATCTGGAGAGTTTATTTTTCATACTAAATTTGGCGACTCATTCATTGTATCCTCTACAAGTTTAGCTATAGCAGAAATGCTATTGCAAGAAGGTGTTAAAAACCTACACCTGAGGGAAGAGCTATCACTGTTTCAATTGATGCCTTCGAAAATGTAAGGACCCGTCTCGGGATTCCAGACATCGGGGATTCATTTACCTTTCTCGACTCTCATGTCACTTGGAATCTTAGAAAATAATTATATCACTGTCATTTATCAATGCAATAAACTAGACTCAATAGTAAAGTTGACTTATTATTGTATCTGTAAGAATTTGTCAAGCAACCTCTCTACTAGTTAGGGGTCAAGCTGTGTACTATTGAGTGTGGACTGTTATTGTTCGTGTTCTATAACTGTAAGAATTGTTAACCTTCTAATTCAAAGTTTGTAATTGAATATTATATTCATCAAATCGCTTTATTTCCTTTTCAATATGTTGTGTAAAATATTGAATTCAAATTCTTATATTTCTAGAAAATTCAATTAAAAAATAAATTTTAGGTTGAAATATGTAATCAAAAAGACAACGTGATATAATGTGACCTAGGTTCAGACAACGATTCGGAGGCACTTACTGTCAAGGTGAACCATCACACTCTGCAGTTGCAACTAAATTACCTCCTGCCCCTCTAGCTACTACAGTTGCAGGTGACACATCACCTGATGTTCCTGATGCTACACCATCCACCACTCCTACATCATCCACTACCCCTATAGCGGATGAAGGAGATGACCGTCAGCCTGGAGCTGAAGGACATGATGGAAGAACTTACATAACAATTGTCAATAATCTGTAAATGCAATTATATGAAACACTATATGTTTATAATTAAATTATATGTTTAAATTTTTGCAAATGGTATGAAATTATTTGTTTTTATATTAGATTGATTCCGTCTAGACCGTGCTCTAGAAATATGACGTCTAAATTTAAGGAGAAGATTGATATTGAGGGTTATGTATGATAGAATATCTCTCAGGCCACAAAGAAATTTTACTTTCAAGCATTTGAGGTACAATAAAAAATTTATTTTCTTTTTTTAATTGATTTGTATACATTAATTAGATAAATATTATTACATTATAAGTATTTATCAATTTTTTCCTTTTATTTCAAAAAGAACTTTTTTTGGGATTCTTAATTTGACACGATCATACATAAATTATGGGAGAGACGAGCACGTACACGTTATCGTGACTTTATTGGTGCGATACACAAGGCTGGTGTACAACCGGCTTATATTTCTAAGCAAATATGGAATCTTTGGCGGCAGTATTGGACATCACCTGAGGCAATGCCCATTTCAGAGTGTAACTCGACCAACAGATGTGGAGGACTGGGAGAAGAGAGTCTTCCCATCCATACCGGAGGATCTATTACCCACCACGAGCATACAAAGAGAGTTGTGAATATCTAAACGTTACACGTATATTCTAATTATTTTACTTTGTTGTATTTCAATTTATATTGATGTGTAAATTTTGGAATGAAAATATGTATATTATGGATAATGATAATGGTAAAAATGTCTCATGCCATATATGACTGTGTTAAGTTATTTTCTTTGTTCAACATGGGGAAAATATCATAAAAATATAGGACACTCTACTGAAATTTTTATAAAATTTAGTTTACTTATAACATTTTATTTTTATGTAGGAAAAGTTTATAGGCATGAGGCCTACACCCCATCAGCTCTTTTTGCACGCTCATACTAAGAAGCATGACAGTGTGACATTAGTCAACACCCGATGTAGAGAACTTAACGTATGTGAAATTTATGCTTTAATATTAATTCTTAATAATTATTACTTACTAATATAAACATTGCCTCCTAACAAGACCAAATACAAGAAAGCATTCAGTGACAATTTGAACACAAACAAGCTATTAAATGAGTCAGACATATCTTGATGCAATAGGTAGTAGGGACCATCATGGAAGGATCTTCAAGTTATGTTCATTTACGAGCACATGTTATTCACAATCCTCTACATCCAACACAGCAACTTCTAGTAAACAGTCAGCAACCAATGAAGTCAATAAGTTTTAGACCACAGTGCAGACATTGATGGAGTACATAACTCAACTGAGACATGAGGTAGATGAGTTGAAGGGAAGGGGTAGCACCTCAGAGCATCTGCGGTCAACAGGACAATAGGATTGTCGTAGTCATTTGCTTTGAATTACAAATACTTATTATGTACACTATAATGTTTTTATTATCAATTTAGATAATTTTAACTTTACATCATCAATCAACTCTCTGTTTAAACAAATTAAATATATAAACAAATCAAAATATTATGCACAGATAATTCATAACTATTGAAATTATGCATTAATCATAAGATCATGAAATAAAATTTAATGTTTAGATTTTTAAAAAAATTTAAATTTATTTACTAACAAAAAAAACAAAAATGTTGGTAAAATCCATTATATTTACCGACAGAACATCAAAAACTTTTGGTAAAATGTAAGATATTTATCGACGGAACAAAGAGTAACCATTGGTAATATTGACAGTTGTCGCCAACTTTGCCTTCAAGATTTGCTAAACCATCGGTATATTCACCGACGATCAATCATAACCGTCAGAAATTTTACCAACAAAATAACTAATACTGTCGGCAAATATTCTGACAAAAGGGAAAAGTAGGTAAATTTACCGACGGTCACAGCCAACCATCAGTATCTTTACCGACGGTTACATAAAATGTCAATCAGTAAATTTACCTACGACTGTTTTAACGATGCCTTTGTTCTTCAGTTGATTACGTCGCTAATTTATATTACCAACGAAATTCAAACGTTTTCAGTCGGTAATATCCGTCGCTAAACGACACTTTTCTTGTTGTAAAATATATGATTCAATTAACCGTTAGTGGTTAATAATCTTAGATACCATCTAAAATTTAATTAAACAATATCTTTAACAAAAGAAAGATCATCGAAGCAAGATAAAAAAAAACATCCATGGTTGCGTTTAATTTAATTGAATGTTTTTCCTAAAAATAATAATTTTATGTAATAAATTTAAGCTCTTGGTTACTACAAATGATTTAAAGAATTGAATTTTTACCTATTCAAACTTTAATCTAGAAAATGATCATTTTAATCAATATACTAATTACACTCATTAGAAATCAATCAAAAATAATCATAAAATATAAACATAAAAAAGTAATCCAATACATGAATAAAATGAAAATTATCCTATTTATTTGTATTTGCTTTGATGAGAAATGAAAAGCAAAAATACATATAAAGATCTCCGTATCTTAGGAATAAAATTGGATAAGTTGTCTCCCTTTCACAGAAAACGAAAAGATGAATTGATATCTTTTTTTATTGGATTATTGGATTTGGATTCATCTGGACTGACGGGGCTCGAACCCATAGCTTCCGCCTTGACAGGGCGGTGAAATAATCCACACTAAGACTCAGCTGCCTCTCAATCTTTAATATTCTAAGAGGCTTTCACTTCCTTCAGCTTAGACAAAGAAAATAAGTCAAAAATGGCCATAACAACTACTAACATCTAGTAAAGAAAGACTATTCTAACGTCTATTAATGTGAGTGGAAAGGGGAAAAGGCTTTGTAAAAGACTGGCAATTATAGCTAGAACATTTAGATGGTTGGCTCCTTCACCTAGATTCCATTTATAACCACTTAAAGCCTATGTAAAAATCTTACAATTGCAATTTTTTGTATCCTTGAGATCAAAACTTCATTGATTTATGCCTAGATTTTCCAGGATAAGACTTTAACAACTTTAAACATATGTTTCTCTTGATATTGTACTGCTTACCGAGAGCACTCATGCCTAAGATCATTCTAAATTTCACTATGATTATGATAATATTATCTAAATTTGTAAAATAAACATTTTGTCAACTTAAATCTTCTTGATTCTCCCTTTATTAATGATGATATTGCTCCTTTATTTCAAACTTTTAAATTTGAATTGAGGAAGAATCTTTTTCTTAAAAATATTGAGTTTCAACAGGCTAAGATAAGATTACGAAAGGTTTACATGCCAAAAGGTGGGTAAATTTATGCCAACAAACTCACTAAGTATAGTAAGTTGTTTAATTTGTAAAGTATATACTGCTCTATTATCTTCATTCTTATATTCCAATAAGTGTAAATTTAGGAAAATCTAATAATTTCAATAGTATTCCTTAAAATGGATGGTTTAAGAAAGTAGAAAATAATTAGTAATATTAATTAAAATAATTGATTTCTCAAAATATATGTCAAGAATTAAGGTAATTATATCAGTAATCAATGTTAATATAATTATACCTTGATATGCAGTCTAAAAATTCACACATGAATACAATTAATTTGTCTAAAAAATTGATTAATAAATCAACCTCCAAAATAAATGAGCTAAATAAATTATTAAACATTAAACTTCATTTACACTATATTGAAAAACAATATTAATGTCAATATATTATGAATATTATGTAGTTTTTTCAGCAACTTTATATTGAGAATCTTTTTCGTACTACTGCTATGATGTTTTATTGGACATATCTTTCTATTTAAAGTCTCTTGGTTGAAATGAAAACTAATAATTACTATAATCAATAGGCCTAAAGTCCCTCTTTATTCCAGTGTTGTTGCAAAAATTGAAGGTTGAGATTGATGGCTATATTAAGCTCCAAGTGCTAAAGTTCTTACAAAAGTTTATGCAGTAGGTTTGCTTGTGAGTTTGCTCTATTAATGGCTAGACATTTTAATCTAAACAAATGTATTTAAGTTAATGCATTATACTTGTGCTCTAACTTGTATGTTTGTATTTTGAAGTACCTATCATTTATATCAAATGATGCATACAATTTAAGTGGAAAGCTAAAGGAACAACCATAACTAGTCCTTTTAGGTTTTTTTTTATAACTTCAAATCAAAACATGTTGTAGCTTCACTGTTAGTGTCTATATCTTTAAAATGCATAGCCCTATCAAGCACCGTCCCCAAAATCTATTATGTATCCATCATACCAAAAACACATATATTTGTTTAATTAGGCCCCCTCTAAGTTGCATCTAACTTTTCTACATTAGGATATTTGTCATTTAATAGGAAAATTTAAAATCTAATGAGTCAATATATATAGCTTCATGACCTAAATCATCATTTAGAATAAGATCTAATTATCTCTAAAATTGAAAAATGTGTTTCTTTCTCCTCAAGCCCTCCTCCCTATTAGTAATTTCCCTTTTTATCTAATCTCTTTTATATAATGCTTATCATTTATTTCATTTGCTAAAATAGTCCCTATGTCATATTATTTCACACCATCCCTTATGTTATGTTCCTTATCAACCTATATCTTCTATTGAACCACATAAATCCATATCTTGTATTGTTCCCCATAAGATCTTATCTCCTGTTGCTTCACCCCTCCCAAGCATTTTTAGCCACATCACGAATACCATCATCAGCCACTTTAACCCTATCCTTTTCTATATTTTCAACTATATTACCCATATCTTTAGCTATATTATATATTTCCTTACTAAGATCACTCAAACTTTATGCTACATAAACGAAAATGTTATCTAAGAGAACTCTAAAATCATCAACATCATTACTAACTTTTCCCATGTATTCATGTCAGTTGCCATGCCACCTTAATATTGGTAATGAATTCATTAGATAATCCACATTCTCCAAATTCATATTTAAAATCCACTGTTCTTTTAATATTTTATTCTAAACTAACTAATGTGAACCTTATTCTAAAAATCACCTAAAATGTGACTTACAATAATATGATCATCTTCAAAAGTAAGCAAGGAAAATTGGACCCTAATTAAGCCAACTGATTAAAACTAAAGTTATGAGAATTTTGATTGCAAACAAATTACCTTGATAAAATTAGATTAAGTCCTTATTTAAGAATAAAGAGAAAATTCTCACCGATGTTAAATTATTTTCTTAATGATCTCTATGAATTACATCAATAAGATAAGCTTTAAAATGTATCAAATCTGTAAAAATAAAGTCTTATAAGGACAAGGATAATCTCCACTTATCATAATCTAATTAAAAAAACTAAGTAATTTTGAAAAAAGTCGATCCTTTTAAAACTAAATAACAAATCCACAAGTCCAAGACCTATCCAACTTCTATAATAACACTAGTTAGCTTTCAGAATTTTACAGGTGTAAATACTAATAAGTTTAATACCAATCATAAGATCCACACTAGCATCAATTCGCTTCTGTTGCTCAAATCTATTATCTAATGCAAAGATTGCATAATATCAACATAACATCAGCATCAATTACATTATGTTTCAGAGGTTATTAAACATTTTTCAAACCTTATTCTTCATATGTTAAGCATATTCCATCATTAACAACATATAGAAAAGTGATCAATCTTAGGAATGCATTCGATTTATCTTTAACAACCTCCTTTTCTTGCATCTCTATAATTTGTTTTTACAAAACTATCTTCATGCATTTGGTTTGCACTATTCATTAGACCTCTAATTCTTTGTAAAAGATCATAAGAATGGTGGGAAATAGGTGCTAGTACAAACTTTATCACTTTAGTTAAACTCTAATTTCCTCAAATGATCAACTAAATTAATACTTGGGATCAAATATCATAAACTTGTTATTTACTTACAACTTAACTTAATCCCCATTTCACAAAATTCTCATAGACTAACATAGTCCAAGTAGAATTGTCAAATACTTCTAAGTCAATACTATTACACTGAAGAACTTCTTATTATGGTAAATGCTCACAATTGAAAAGCTTTATAATGTCTTTCTATCAACTATTATCTTATAAAACATATAAGTAATTTGCGTATAAAATATCATCCTATAAAACATATAAGTAGTTTGCATACAAGAAAGCATATAGCTATTAGATTAAGTATAAAACAAATATATGACAAAATATAAAAATAATATGTATAATGTGGCATCATGTAGAGTATGGCATCATGTTAATTACTTACTTGCATATAGAAACAATATAACCAATGCATATGAATAATTAAAGTTGGCATTTATAAGTTCATATGTTTCTTGACAATTTTCTTTTAATAAATAAGGGCTTAAGTAATAGAATTGTAATATTTTACTATAGCAGTGACTTATGACACTTTACACTAGTATTTAAAAGGAAATAAAAGTTTCCTTAAGAACTTTAGCTAATAGAATTGTTATATGACTTAAATAAAGGCCACTGATGCTAAAGTGATAAAATATAAATGCTTCCTTATATAAACAAAGTGAGGATTGTATAACCTAGTAATGAGAACCTAGAGTACAAATAAAAAGTTTGCATATTTAAGTGACGTTTACTATACAATATAAACAAGGACTAACATGTTGGCATTTAGAGAGTGTTGAGACCTATAACCAAATAATTTGTTACTGATATTCATATTATGAAAGGTTCATTGGATAGAATTTATAAAGGCAATTTGGGAGGTATAAGTGACCTCGTGTTACCACTTTATTAGAGAGATACGATTCCCAGTAGCAAGAGACATAAGTTTCCTTGTTCTATGTTATATGTGAGAGTTAGTATGGAATTGACCAACTTTTGGATTTATTTTAGGTTTAATTATAAAAAAATCATAAATTTTACTTAATTTTGTACTATTAACCCAAAGTGTAGAAAGTAGCATTAAAATGATCCACCTTTCAATTTTTGAAAAAAAAACTTAACATTAAGTTCTCTGTTAATGTGAATGACGTCACAAACTATGTCAGATTAATATTTTTGTGGCGCCCACAAATTGTATTCATTTCATGTATCAATTTATTATTTAATAATTTATAATTAATACTAATAACATCAACCATTTTTCTAAAAATTAAAAGTTGAAGTATTTTATTGCTACCTTTTAAAGTTCAAGATAGTATTTTAAAATTTAAATTTTTTATAATTAACCTTATAGAGAATTACCATTAAATATAATCAATCAAAGTTATCAACAAAAGAGTTAATGTAAATGTTACAATCTTATAAGTTACTCATAATAAAGAATCACGCAATTACGACTACAATATTACTAAGAAAATAATAAACTTTAGAAATGATCCAAAATAAAGTCCCCTATTTGGGATCACCAAAGCCTCGACATAAAGTGGAAACAAAAAGTATTTTGGGTAATATAATTATATCGTTTAAAAATGGGACAATGCAAAGAAATCACTTAGACAATGACAAATTTATGAAAAATATAAAACATTCCACATCCATTTTATAATAGATTAAGTAGTTATTTGTTTTTGAAATCCACACAAAGAGACCACTTTTATAAATAATCTTACTGCTTATATGTGGTGTAATACAAAATGTGCTAAATAAATGTGTGATATATGTTACATCACTTTTGGGAATTGAGGGAGCAACATCATAAAATAGCAATGATGATTATGATTTAAATTGTAAATAATATTATTTTGATAATCTTAACATCTAATTTAATGTCCTAAATAATGGCAAAAATTAAGTTAAACCTCTTAACAATAGATAGGATTAATATAAACCTTTAATCTTTTTTAATATGCTTCTAATGGGTATACACACTACTAAAGAAAGAAAAGGGAACATGCTTACTTTTTAGCATGGGGAAGTAAAAAAATAAGAGATCTATCAACTAAGGACTGCTTAATAGTTGAAGAAATTCAACTGTGTCAGGAACTATTAAAAGGCTGAAGAGTGGAGGAATAAAATTAAAAGAAAGATGACATTGTTAGACTATGAAATAAAGGTTGTTATGAATGAGAAGAAGATGTTAGAGGAGATGTTTATGATCTATTTTCTATAGTTTTTGGTGATGATAAGTGTTATAATCATATATTTGTGCTATCTGAAACTATGAATACATATTTAAGGTCCACGTAGGCTTATATTATGCTTAAATGACTATGTTTCAGTCTGTGTTATATACGTTGATATTAGAGGAAAAATGTTAATAAGCTTATTTAAATAGTATCTTTTCTATTAATAAGTTTTATATGCTTCCAACAAGCATAAAACTAAGCAAGGTCTATTTTTGGTAGAACTGTTGTATGTACGCTAAATTAATTCCTAAGTTTTTGCAATCAACAAATGTAAATATAGGAAAGTAGGAGTTCATTCCATGTGGAATTGTAATTCATCAATCGATAAAAAGGAAAATTCTTAACTAAAATGGGGAATTATGATAATATGAAAATTTGTAACAAAGAAACTAAACTGAATAATAAAATAAGAGTTATAAATAAAACAAACCTTGGTTTACGGTCGTTTGCATTTTTTTAAAAAATAATTGATCATTGACATAAAATATTTATTTCATCAAATATATACTTGATGTGATATTTAAATATCCCTCTTTTCTTAGGATTAGCTAATAGAAAATACAATATTCAATTAACCCTTAATGGTTAACAACCTTAGATACCATTTAAAATTTAATTAAACAATGTTTTTAAGAAAAGAAAGATCATCGAAGCAAGATAATAGAACACCCACGGTTACGATTAACTTAGTTGAATGTTTTTCTTAAAATTAATAATTTTTATGTAATAAATTTAAGCTCTTAGTTGCTACAAATGATTAAAAAATTTAACTTTTATGTATTCAAACTTTAATCTAGAAAATGATCATTTTAACCAATAGACTAATCGCGCTCATTAAAAATCAATAAAAATAATCATAAAATAGAAGCATTAAAAAGCAATCCAATATATGAACTAATTGAAATAATCCACACTAAGACTCAACTACCTCCCAATCTTTAAGATTCCAAAAGGCTTTCACTTCTTTCAACTAAGACAAAGAAAATAAGTCAAAAATGGCCACAAAACTACTAACATCTAGTAAAGAGAGACTATTCTAGCGTCTACTAAATTGTGGGGAAAATGATTTGTAAAAGGCTGGGAATTATAGCTAGAAAATTTAGATGGTTGGCTCCTTCACCTTGACTCTATTTATAGCCACTTAAAGCCTATGTAAAAATCTTATTATTGCAATTCTTTGGATCCCTCATATTAAAACTTCATTGAATTATGCCTAGATTTACCAGGATAAGGTTTTAACAACTTTAAACATATCTTTCTCTTGCAAATTCAAAGTTTGGATATTATAATGCTTATTAAGAGTACCTATACCTAAGATCGTTATAGATTTCACTATGATTATGATAATCTTATCTAAATTTGTAAAATAAACATTTTGCCAACTTAAATCTTGCCAATTCTCCCTTGATTAATGATGATATTGCTCCTTTATTTCAAACTTTTAAATTTGAATTGAGGAATAATCTTTTTCTTAAAAATATTAAGTTTGAACACATTAAGATAAGATTATAGAAGATTTAAATGCTAAAAGTTAGGCAAAATTATGACTTGTGAATTGTTTTTTATTTTCATATCTCAACAATTATAAAATACTTAATAAAATTCCAACAAACTCAATAAGTATAGTAAGTTGCTGAATCCGTAAAGTATATACTACTCTATTACCTTCATTTTTATAGTCTAATAAGTGCACATTTAGGAAAATCTAATAATTTCAATGGTATTCCTTAAAATGGATGGTTCAAGAAAGTAAAAAATAATTAG
>JAOQMP010000001.1:19504275-19517668 GCA_027563575.1 Erythroxylum pedicellare
AAAGTCCCTCTTCATTCTAGTGATGTTACAAAAGCTTAAGGTTGAGATTGATGGCTATATTAAGCTCCTAATGCTAAAGTTCTTACAAACATTTATGCAGTAGGTTAGCTGGTAAGTGTACTATATGAATGACTAGATATATTAAACTAAATAATTGTATTTAAATTAATGCATTATACCTATGCTCTAACTTGTATGTTTGTAGATTGATGCACCTATAATTTATATCAAATGATGCATACAATTCAAGTGGACCACTAAGGGAATAACCATAACTAATCCTTTTAGTGTTTTTTAACGTTAAATCAAACGGCTTCATTATCAGTGTCTATATCTTTAAAATATAGCGTTATTAAGAATCGTCCCTAAAATCTATTATTTATCCATCATACCAAAAACACATCTATTTGTTTAATTAGCCCTCCTCAAAGTTACATCTAACTTTTTTACATTAAGAAATTTGTCACTGGATTGGAAACTTTACAATCTAACAAGTCAATATATATAGCTTCATGACCTACATCATCATTCATAATAAAATCTAATCATCTCTAAAATTGAAAAATGTATTTGTTGCTCCTCAAGCCCCTCTTCCTTATTAGTAATTTCCCTTTTTATCTAATCCCTTTATGCATTAACAAAATGCCTATCATTTGTTTCATTTGCTAAACTAGCCCCTATGTCATATTATTTCACGCCATCCCTTATGTTATGTTCCATATTAGCCTATATCTTCTTTTGAACAACTTTAGTCCATATCTTTTATTGTTCCCTATAAGCTCTTATCTCCTGTTGCTTCATCCCTACCAAGCATTTTTAGCCACATCACAAATACCATCATCAACCAATTTAACCTGACCCTTTTCTATATTTTCAACTATATTACCCATATCTTTAGTTATATTATATATTCCCTTAATAAGATTAATCAAACTTCATGCTACATTACCGAAATCTTATCTAAATGAACTCTAAAATCATCAACAACATCAACTAACTTTTCTCACATATTCATGTCAATTGCCATGCCACCTTAATATTAGTAATGAATTCATTGGATCATCCATATTCTCCAAATATATATTTAAAATCCAATGTTTTTTAAGTATTTATTCCAAACTAAGGTAATGTGAACCTTATTTTAAAAATCACCTAAAATGTGACTTACAAGATTATGATCATTTTCAAAAGTAAGGAAATTGAACCCTAATTAAACCAACTAATTAAAACTAAAGTTATTGGAATTTTGATTACCAACAAATTACCTTAATAAAATTGGATTAAGTTATTGTTCAAGAATAAAGATAAAATTCTCATCGAAAGTGAAGAAAAACTATCAAATAATTTTCTTTATGATCTTTAAAATTACATTAATGAGACAAGATTTAAAATGTATAAATCCATAAAAATAAAGTCCTTGGATATTCTCCCTTTATCATAATCTAACTAAAAATACTAAATAATTTTGAAAAAAGTCAATCCTTTTAAAACTAAATAACCAATCCACAAGTCCAAGACTTATCTAGCTTCTACAATAACACTAGTTAGCTTTTATAATTTTACAAGTGTAAATACTAATAGGTTCGATACCAATCATAAGAACTACACTGTCATATATTTGCTTTTGTTGTTCAAATCTCTTATCCAATTCAATACTGCCTAATATCAACATGACACTGGCATTGATTACATTATGTTGGTTATCAAACATTTGTCAAGCCTTGTTCTTTATATGTCAAGCATATTCCATCATTAACAACATGTAAAAAGTTGATCAATCTTGGGAATGCATTTGATTTATCTTAAACAGCCTCCTTTTCTTGTATCTCTGTAATTAATTCTTATAAAACTATCTTCATGCATTTGGTTTGCACTATTCATTAGACCTCTGATTCTTTATAAAGGATTATAAGAATGGTGGGAAATAGGTGATAGTACAAATTGGTCTTTATCACTTTGGTTGAACTCTAATTTCCTCAAATGATCAACTAAACTCATACTTGGGATCAAATATCATAAACTTATTATTTACTTACAACTTAATTTTATCCCCATTTCACAAAATTCTTATAGTCCAAGTAGAATTGTCAAATTCTTCTAAGTCAATACTATTACACCGAAGAACTCCTTATTGTGCTAAATGCCCACAATTGAAAAGCTTTATAATGGCTTTCTATCAACTGTCATCTTATAAAACATTAAGTAATTTGCATATAAAATATCATCCTATAAAACATATAAGTAGTTTGCATATAATAAAGCATATAAGTAGTTTGCAAATAAGAAAGTGTATTAATTATAAAACAAATATCTGACAAAATATAAAAATAATAGGTATAATATGGCATCATGTAGAATATGGCATCATGACAATTACTTACTTGCATATAACAATAATATAACCAATGCATATAAACAATTAAAGTTGGCATTTATAAGTTCATATGTTTCTTTGACAATTTTATTTTAATAAACAAGGGCTTAAGTGATAAAATTGTAATATTTTACTATAGCAATGACTTATGACTCTTTACATTGGTATTTAAAAGGACATAAAAATTTCCTTAAGAACTTTACCTAATAGAATTGTTATATGGCTTACATAAAGGCCACTGATGCTAAAGGTGTTAAAATATAAACACTTCCTAAAAATATAAACCCTTCCTTATATGCACAAAGTGAGGATTGTATAACCTAGTAATGAGAACCTAGAATACAAATGAAGAGTTTGCATATTTAAGTGACGTTTACTATACAACATAAATAAGGACCAATATTTTGGCATTTAGAGAGTCTGGAGACCTATTACCAAGTAATTGGTTATTGATATTCATATTACGAAAGGTTCATTGGATAGAATTTATAAAGGCAATTAGAGAGGCATAAGTGACTTCGTATTACCACTTTATTAGAGAGATACAATTACCAGTAGCAAGAGACATAATTTTCCTTGGCCTATGTTATATGTGAGAGTTACTATGAAATTGACTAACTTCTGGATATATTTTAGGTTTAATTATAAAAAAATCATAAAATTTACTCAATTTTGTACTATTAACCCAAATTGTAGAATGTAGCATTAAAATGATCCACCTTTCAATTTTTGACAAAAATAACTTAAGTTCTCCGTTAATGTGAATGACTCACAAACTATGTCAGATTAATATTTTTCTGGCTCCCGTATATTATATTTACGTCACGTATAAATTTATTATTTAATAATTTATAATTAATACTTATAACGTCAAGCTATTTTTCTAAAAATTAAAAATTAAAGTATTTTATTGCTACAATTTAAAGTTCAAGCTAGTATTGTAAAACTGAGTAAAGTTTAGAATTTTTTATAATTAACCCTATAGAGAATTACTATTAAATATAATCAATCAAAGATATCAATCAGCAAAAGATTTAATGCAAATGTTACAATCTTGTAAGTTATCCATCATAAAGAATCAATGCAATTAAGACTACAAGGTTATTAAGAAAACAATAAACTTTAGAAATGATCCAAACTAAAGTCCCTTATTTGGGATCACCAAATCCTCGACATAAAGTGGAAACACAAATTATTTTGGGTAATACAATTCTATCATTTGAAAATGGGGCAATGCAAAGAAATCACTCAGACAATGACAAATTTATGAAAATATAAAACATTCCACATCCATTTTATAATAGATTAAGTAATTATTTATTATTGAAGTCCACACAAAAAGACCACTTCCATAAATATTCTTACTACTTATATATGGTGTAATACAAAATGTGCTAAACAAATGCGCGATATATGTTATATCACTTTTGGGAATTGAAAAAGCAACATTATAAAATAACAATGATGATGATGATTTAAAATTTAAACAATATTATTCTAATATTCTTAACATCTGATTTAATGTCCTAAATAATGGCAGAAATAAAGTTAAACTTTTTAGCAATAGTTAGGATTGATTTAAACCTTTAATCTTTTTTATTATGCTTTTGATGGGTATATATACTGCTAAAGAAAGAAAAGGGAAAATGTTTGCTTTTTAGCATGGGGAAGTACAAAAATAAGAGATCTATCAACTAGGAACTTATTAATAGTTAAATTATGTTGCTTCCCATCACTTTACACATACTACATTAGATCAGGAAATAGGAGGGATGTTACAAGGGCTCAATCTTATGAAAATCATAAGCTGTTATTATGTCCTTCTTAAAATATGTTGTATGCTTGTGAACTTTTTAAAAAACTCATGTTTTGATTAATTCATCATAATCTTAAGGAAATTTTCTTTCCGTATTAAGGAACACATGCTTAATATGTAAATACTTGTTATTTAAGTTGTTATTGTATGTTATAATCTTACCTTAGTTAGTTATACAATATAATATTTGTTTTCTATTAGGAATATTCACATACTATCATATTTATATATTGTACATCATTTTATTTTGGAAATACTTCAAAATCACAACTAATTCATTATGGTTTTATGGTATCCGATCCACTCTTATATACTTTATAGATCATCTATCATCTTGAACAGGAAGCTAACATTTTTCTCTAATTTTTGCCTAAGAAAAGTTTAGTGTGCACTACCAACTACCAAACTATCAATCAGTCAATCCATCTGTCATTGTCTCCCTTGACGTTACTAACCATTTAGCATGACAATCTATATCGTTGTCCTTCTTGTGATGAACATGTTTTTGCTTCTTCACACCTTTAAATGGCAACATATACAAATTCACTTTATTACCTCAATTCCTCCGATTACTCAGGGTTAATTATTATTCCAAATCTTCTAAAAAGAGAGAGAACTACCCCCTATGGAATAGGTCAATAAGAAATGCACTAATGCCAAGAACAAGTTTGGCTTCACGGATACAACAATTCTAAAACCAATAATGGGGATGTAAAATGGGTAGATCGAGATAAGTGCAATTATATGATACATTCTTGACTCATCAATTCGATGACCCTAGAATTCCAGGATAAAGTCTCATTCCTAAACAAATCTATGATAATTTGGGAGCAGCTTGGTGATAGATACCTTCGAGGCAATACACTAAGATTGTATGGTCAGAAAAAGGACTTAGCCCTCATGCAACACCAAGGTGTGCTAGTGACAACCTATTATACCAAAATGAAAGCAGTGATTGATGAATTATTAAGTGGTAAGGATTGCAATTTCATGAAAGAACTGAATGCAAAATGTGACAAAGATAACCTGTATTTTTTCTTAATTTGAATGGAAGAATAATTTAGTATTAATGGGTTTCATATTTTATACATAAACCCTGTGTCAACTCTTAGCAAGGCTTATTCTTTGGTGATGCCAGAAGAAAAACAATCTGTTATTGCTATTAGCAAAAACCTTAATAACAAAGTAGTTGCATTGATTGTAAGGTAAGGATCCACAAGTTCAAAGTCGAAAGAGAGGCAAACCTCAATGTGAGCACTATAAGCACATTGGACACACCAAAGAGCACTAATTTGAAATCATTGGTTACCCACCGGATTGGGAAAATAAATAGAGAAGAAATCAAAGAACTCTTAATCAAAATCAAACCCACATAGCCAATGATGCAACTGCTCCCAACAATACAAACCACAGTGAATATATGAGCAGACTGTGACAACTAACAAATCTTGGGGTGGTCGAAAGAACTCTATAACAAACTGATGACGCTGCTACAAATGGAAAAGACAAAACATCAAATACGATGAATTTTAGTGGTAACACAATTTATAATGATGTTGAAAATTGAATTTTACATAATGGAGTGACAAACCAATTTTTATCTAAATAGTCATTATTAGTGAATAAAAAACTAGTGATAGAAAATAACATAATGAATATGCTGAATGAAACAGTATCTAAAGCTCAATTAGAGGGAGATGTGGTTGTTGAAAAAATAGTAATGCTTAAAGATACTATATATGCCTTATTTTTAATGCAACCTAATTTCTATTAGTAAGATTATTATTGATTTACAATCTTCGGTAAGTTTTTTCCCTTCTTATTATACTTTACATTATCTTATCACTAGGATAACGATTGGGAAGGGGGAGGTACGAGATGGACTATATTAGTTTAAGAGAGTATAAATACTCAAAATGGCTTCGATGATGGCCTCCTTAAATACAATTTCTTCAAGTAAGGTGGATGCAACACTATAACATTCTATATTAGAACATCCTTCATTTCAAGTCCTTAGACATATTCATATTTTATCCAATTTTATTTTTTAACAACAGTTATGACATTTTGTAATAGCCAAACAAACCAGAAAACCTTTTAATCCCAATTTTAATAAGGCAATTTTTCCTTTTGATATGGTGTATTGTGATATATAAGGTTTATATAGTTTAGTGTCACATAATGGGGCTTCCTATTTCTTGGCTATTGTTTATAAACATACAAGGTGCACGTGGGTGCATTTACTTAAACACAAATTTGATGTCGATGTTGCTTTTTTGTCCCCCTATAAAATGGTATATACTCAATTTGATAAGAAATTAAGGTGGTGCACTCTGATAATGGGCTAGAATTTTGTATGGGAACTTTAGCTAGTTTTATAAAAGAACAAAGGTACTAAACCAAAAATTATACGCTTATATGCCACAATAAAATAGGGGTAGTTGAGAGAAAACATAGACCCTTGCTAAAAGTTGTGAGAACCCTTCGATATCAAACACAATAACTTGTCAAGTTTTAGAGAGTGTGTGTGTTAGTCTCATCATACTTGATCAATCTCACACCATCCTTTGTTCTTGATTTTAAAGCCCTTATGAAATGTTTTATAATAAAGCACCATGATATTATCATTTGAGGTCTTTTGGGTGTTTATATTATATCCACTCAAAAAATATAAAGGGGGATAAGTTTTCTAAAACATTCATGGTGTCTAGAGATATAGCTTTCTTTGAACAAAAATTTCCTTTTAACAAAACTCAAAATTCTATAAAAGAAAATGATGTGGTCAACGACCCCATGAACCACAACATAAGGAACCATAAGTCAAAACCACATGTGGGCCCACTGCACACGAGGAAATTAACTAAATCATACAAGAAGCACCAAAAAGAGCTACCAAACCCTACCTTATTTGAATTGTCTTGTTAGAGAAGGCCTTATTGTTCAACATTCCAATGGCTGCTTTGGTGGTGAGGCTTGACAAAATTGACTAAGTAATGTAATTTCTTACAAACATTTCAAATTTTCAAATTGTGCTTTGATATCTCAAATAAATGTGTTTAAAGAGCCTAAATATTTCTTTCAATTTGTGAAAGATCAAAATTGTGTAGTGTCATGAGAGCAAATATAGAAAATCTAGAACCAAATTACAAATAGGAACTTCAACCTACCAAAAGGTAAATCGACAATTAAATTAAAGTGAGTTTTTAAAATCAAACTGAAAGTAGATGGAATAGTAGAAAGGTAACAAGTGCATCTTATTGCATAGGCATATACTCAAATAGTAGGTACTGTTTACCATGACACCTTCACACTGGTATCTAAATTCACAATAGTAAGGTGTTTGTTGACAGTTGTTCCATGTAAAATTGGTTTTTGCATCAACTAGATAAAAATAATGGATTTTTAAAATCAAATTGAAAGTAGATGGGACAATAAAAAGGTGCAAAGTGCATCTCATGGTGCAAGGATATACTTAAATAGAAGGAACTGATTACTATGACACTTTCACACCTGTAGCTAAACTCATAACAGTAAGGTGTCTGTTGACAATTGTTGCATGTAAAAATTGGTTTATGCTTCAACTAGATATAAATAATGCATTCTTATATGGTGAGTTGTATAAAGAAGTATATATGTGACCACTTAAGGGTTACTTGTCTCCATCAAATACTCATGTATCCATTGAAATCACTGTACAATTTGAAGCAAGCTTTATGCCAATGGTTTGCAAAACTTTCCTCTGTCATTCTTAATTTTGGGTTTTTGCAATCTAAGGTTGATTATTCTCTATTTTTTGCAAAATGGACATTGTTATACAATGATTCTAGTCTCTATAGATGACCTAATAATTGCAAGCAACAATAATGAAGAATGTTTAAGGGTTAAAGGCATGTTGGAAATTCAATTTTGCCTAAATAACCTTATAGTGGTAAGTAATTCCTTGGGTTAAAAATAGCAAGAGCTAAAAAATACCTTTTTTTAATCAATAAAAATGTGCTTTAGATCCTTTAAAGACATAGGGCTTCTTAGTTCGAAACCTATACCAATACCAATAATCATAAAGCATGAATTGACTAATCCGATAGGTCCTTTTTACTTGAATCCAAACAGATATAAAACACTGATGAGAAGACTAATTTATTTGACTTTGTGTAAACTGGATATCACTTACATTGTCAATACTTTAACTCAGTTTATGCGAGAGCCAAGAATTATTCAATATAATGTTGCTTTACGCATTCTCCACTGCATCAAAGAACTTGTAGGTCAAGGGATATTTTTCCCTCATTATCTATGCTTTTTAATATGAGCTTATTATGATTCAAATTGGACAAGTTGTAAACAAACAAAAAGATCCACAACTGGATGGTTCTTATAGTTTGGGGAGGCCCCAATATCTTGGAAAACAAAAAGGCAACCAAAAGAAGCTCATTCTTTTGTTGAAACCGAATATAGATCTATGGATTCAACAAGTAGTGAACTTGTTTGGTTGAAAATGTTATTTAAGGATCCATGTATAATTATAAGCTCCCTATTATATTGTTTTGTGATAATAAAGCAGTTCTTCACATAGCAGTCAACCTACTGTTTCATGAGCATACCAAGTACATTGTAATAGACTCATTTTGGATCGAAAAGGTCCTTGTTGGATGCATTGAGACTTAACACATTACTTCTAGAGAACAGAAAGTTAACTTCTTCACTAAGACACTCCTAGAGCCACAGTTTACACATCTCGAAGGCAAGTTAGGTATTTGAGATCTTCAGAAACCAATTTAAGGGTGAGTATTAGAGAATACATGCATAACATGTAAATACTTGTGATTTAAGTTGTTATTGTATTTTATCATCTTACTTTAGCTAGTTATACAATCTTAGCCATTAGGAATATTCTCACTGAGGTGTATATATATTGTACATCATTTTATTTTGTAAATACATGGAAATCACATCCAATTCATTTGGTTTTATTCTGAACATGTTATCGTATATAGCATCTCAGTTGTTCCATGCATAATGTGACCAAGTTCAAGGTCTGAAATCTTGGTAAACAAAGGTCGAAAACACCAATTCAAACTAAAATGGCATCTAATCTATATTCTCCCCCTTTTGTAGCCAGCCATTAAAATGCACGCAAGTCAGTGAATAAAGAGTATCGATCTTATCCCATCTGCATATGCTTCATTGGTGGCTGGCTACTAAGTCCCTTGAAAATTTTGGATATTCTAAAACCTTTTGAGATATAAGATTATACTATGGAAGTGAAGACCAATAATTCTCCAAGTTACGGACCAAATTATAATTTCACTTATAATTTGTATACAACTTACTTCGTCAGCTGAAATATGGTTTACAGCACTTCTCCTTCAAAGCCTCGTCGGACGTCCCTTTCCCCACCACGAATGAACTTTCTATTCTACAAAAAGTCAAAGTTAATATGAACGTTTATCAACGATAAGAATATACGTAAATGTGGTCCAGACCGTCCCAGCCTTAGAGCAGTTGTCGCGTTTTATTTACGAGGCATGGTATATGTAGTGATGGGAATTTTAACTTTTCTCTTTATAGTACTTATAGAAAGAATAATCCTAAAGAGGAGAGGTGGTAACCAGGGCGGTGGTGGTATCATTAGTCTATTAGAGAAAGTTGAATAACGAAAGCTATGTAGTTGTCTGAACATACAGTAGTAAGAAGGAAAAATAAAGCAAAAGGTGCTTTTCTTAGTAAAGCCAGTTGATTCTTACACTTATATTCGGCTCAACACACAGAAAAGAAAGAAAAAAGGTATACAGCTGACTGATTACGATTAATTCTAGTACCACTGAACTTCTGTATGACTATTTTATTGATAATGTGTGGGCATATTATATGCATGCAAATATAACTTCATTTAAAAGGTGGGAGGTCAGGAAGAACATAGATGCTAATGAAGCAAGTTTCTTTCACTAGCATCTGCTTTCTCTCTATTTTTCTTACTTTTAGGTTATAGACTTCTAGTTTTATTTAGGCTCCGTATTTGTGAATTAAAAAGAGAGTGGGAGAGAGCAAGGAATGATTAAAGGAGAATCCATCAAGCGGATTCCAATTTCTGTCCATAAAAATATATTAGACGCGCAAAAGGCACACGGAGATAAAGAGTATATGCATATATAAATCTATAGATATAATATGGAGCAAATAGAACCAAGATGTCTATTTGTAGACTCAGGCTACTAAGAACAATATCTAAGGTGGACATCCAAATCTAAGTGATTTTTCGACGAGCAACTTGTGCATATTTTATACAAAGCATGCGAGCGTTTTTCCCCTCCACTAGTGCCTGCCCTTTGCTTTAGTTTGTTTATTTACATATATTCTTATTCATTCTACTCTTCTATCAAATCTTATCATCCACATTCTCAATGCTCGGATTGTCTTCCCCCAAAATCTTTCCAGTGACAATGACGGTTTTTCCAAGCTGTAATCTCACAATTCAAACTCCAAAAAATTATGGACATGGCTAATAAGTTACGTTCCTGATGATAATCGTTGTCTTTATTCTCTCTTTTGCATTGAAGATGACAGAATTTTACTAGATGATCTTGACGAGCACAAGACAAGTGGATACATAGAAAAGGTTTATTTTATGCCTCTGTAAGACTTTGGATCTGAATGCTGCTTGCTTTGCTTTTTTTTTTTTTTAATTTCAGGAGCCAACCTTGACTAAATTAGTGATTCCTCAGTATTCCTTTGAAATGGTTAAGGTGACATACGGACCAATTTTGCGTGGATATGAATTAATCAATTTCCCAAATTAGTTAAAAAAAATAGGCGTATGTTAGGGTTAAGAAACTAAAGAGAATAAGATTCTCTTTTCCTTTTAAAAGAGATTGGAACATATAAAATTGATGTGGAATTTTGGATCAATATAAGAAAAACAAAAAAACTTGATAGCCGATAATTAAAGGAAGTCTGCACTCCGCAGTAGCTACATTATAAGAATTCCAAAAATATACTGCCGGTGGTCGGCCCGATAATGTTCTGATTCATAATGATAGAGAACCAGATGCCCAACAAACAATTTGAACAAATTAAGCAATGTGTTTGTGTTTTTACTTTTTATACGGACGATACTGTAATTTTGACTTCCTAAAGTAATTATGGGTTATATTTATTTTGTATACAGATATTCCAAATCTGTTAAAAATATGCCAAAGGATAAAGGCAAAAAAATATAAATAAAGATACATTATCTTTAAAATCACATTCACAATATTAAAACATAAGATTAGACACTTATCAACTCAATTTTCAATAATAAAGATAAATCTAGATAAGGTTAAACTTGTAAGATAAGGTTTTTTTTTTTTTGGAAAGTAAGTAAGTAATATATTTAATCAAAAGGTGGAAATTACAATGGAGAAGAAATACAACTCTTATAGGGTATTTGGTTAATTGGAATAACCATTTCATTCCTGATCTATTATTGGTAATAAGTTATTCTTTTGTTTTACTTATTCCTTGAATTTGGTAAATAATTAAACTCATTGCTCTCCCTATCTTTATCTATTTCAAGTGGTTAGCAATAAAATTGAGAACATATTGGACAAAAATATCCTTAAGGAATCTACATAATTACTTAGCTATAATAATAATAATAATAATCATGATGATGATGAGGAGGAGGAGGAGGAGGAGGAGCAGGAGCAGGAGGAGGAGGATTGATGATGATGATAATAATAATAATAATAATAATAATAATAATAATACAATTCTTCTTCTTCTTATTAGTAAATTTTTGTGTATTATTATTATTATTATTATTATTATTATTATTATTATTATTATTATTATTATTATTATTAAACGTAGTTAGTAATATTTTAGTCTTCTTCTTAGTTATGCTTTTTCATTCCAAATTTATGTTAGTTAACCTCATCTATTCTATTCCTAAGGAATTACCATTTCAATCCCTATCCATTAAAGCAAATGGACCAACCACCCTGTTAAAGTTCGAGTTTGTACAAAATATCTAGCAAGCTACTCAACTTTTCTTAACTAAGTATCAGCTCCATCTATATACTCAATTGTTGCCTAATTCGTTTGGACATAAATTAGTAGGACGTTTACCAGAATGTCGTCCTTAACTTGAGATTAAACTCACTCCAGCTGAATTTCTTGTAATCTTCTGCTTTCTTAAAGATTTTTGTATTTCTCATCCTCCAAATAAAATGTACTAGCATGACAAAACCAGCATTGAACATTCTTAAAAGATAATCAAATTAAAGAATTTGAAATATGATTGAAAGATATTATCCTTATTCTTCAAAGAATTTGAAGTTTAATTAAAAAGCTGTCACTACAAGAGAAGTTTAAATTAGCAACGGAAATTTACCAACGGTAAAGAAAACATAGGCAATTACCAATGGAAATAGTATAGACGTCGGTAATGTCATTTGGAAATATTTGTTTAGAAGTGGTAGAAATTTCGATCGCTACTTTCGGACAAAATGCTTTACCAATGGATATTATCATCTGAAATTTCATCGGTAAAAGTTGTTGTTAGTCGTCGGTTTTTAACTCTAAGAAAACAACGCTGTTTGGTTAATACTGAAACGACATCATTTCGGTAAACTTAAGAACGACTTCGCTTCATCAACAAAATGACGTTATTTTCTTTTTAACCAAACGACATCATTTGGTTTGGCTGACCCAAAATGACGTCGTTTGTTTTTAAACCAAAAGATGTCGTTTATTGGCTAAAGGTTTAAATGTTTATACTTAACCAAAACGACGTCATTTTAGTTATGTTTTAAACCACCCAAAGCCCTTCCCTCCCCCCTCCCCCAACCCGCACCTACTGCTTTCGCACTTATGCTTCGTCTTCCTCCTCCATCGTCGTCATCTGGAGCTACATTATCGTCGTAGAGCTCGTGCATCTCCGGCGTCATCTTCTCTGACCAGCAAACTGAAGGTATTGTCCTCTTGTCCCTCCTCTCCTCTTCTCCGTCCGATGATGTATATGGTGTGAGTGGTTGAATTATTTGGTTGATATGGAGTTTGTATTTAGTTTTGGTTGTTAATTACTTATTGTTAATGATGGGTTGTGTATTTGTTGGAGAATTATGGGAAAAAATTAAGAATTTTTCTTGAATTAGGGATCAAGAGGTTTATGCATACCATGTGTTTGACAAAATACATAGTGTTTGATATCCATTGTTTTT
>JAOQMP010000001.1:19517768-19527890 GCA_027563575.1 Erythroxylum pedicellare
CATTTGATTTGAAAGAATTCAACTAATATTAGGTCTTTCATAAATGGAATGGATTTACATTTACTTTACAATTGTTTGACAAATTCACTTCTATTTAAATCGTGACATCAATAATTTCATCCTTTAAATGACTTCAAATTGATACTTGTATCATGCAGACACTGCTGTAGACTTTGAGGTTTAATTAACACCATTACAAGAGACGTCTCATTTACACCTTACGGTTACCTATTTCTTAGATAACCATCTTGTAGGAAATTATTTAAAGAGATATCTCATTTTCTTGTAGGAAATAAAACTAATATGACAAATAAATATTAAAACATATAAAAAGATAAATAATATTATAATCCCAAAATAAATATTCAAGTTGAATAAATAGTTAAATACATAATAAATGACCTATGGTTAGTGTTACTCCAGTTTGAACCATATGCAAAATTTCTTCTTCAATCTCTTTATTATATTCATGATCATTGTCAGAATCACTACCAGAAGATGACATCTGTATCAAAATATATAAAATAAATAAATAACAAGCATATTGTATAACAAGGTAATATAGTAATAATTATAACACAATAACAATAAAGTACAATTTAATTCATTACAACAAAATTAACCAAAAAAAAAACTAATACAACACATTACAAGTAGCAAATTCCAATACAACACATTACAAGTAGTCCAATATTAGTAACCAAATACATCTCTAATTTATTACAAAAATCTTGATCATTTCATTTTCTTAAGCCATTCTATTTGAAAATCAACATCTTTAAGTGCAACAAACATCTCTCTATTTTTCTTCTTTAAAAATAATTTAGTAGCTAACATAAATAATTCACCTCTCCTTTCTATTTCGTTTATACTTCATAAGATGTCCATTACCTCCTAAATGCTATAATAAGGTTCATCTTTTTTAATAGAGCTTATTGAAGTTCTACTCTCTACTACATCACATATACAATCCAAATGTTTACATAACCTTTCTGTTGCCCCTATTCTAGTATCATGTTTCTTTCTTTATTTCCCCTTTCCTATTGTAGAAATTCCTTAAGTTGGAGTTGATGAACCAATCTCGTTATTAATATTTTCAATTTCTTGATTGACAATAAAGTCCTAAAAAAAGTTATCATTAAGATCGGTATCAACTAGGCTTTCTCTAGACGACACATAAGCATCATTTGATAAAAAACTTGAAGAAGGTGCCCAAGCTCCTTCCCCTATATCTGCAACATTTTTAAATAAAATATTTAGATGTTCAATATGTTTGAAACCTTTAGTTTAAAATTTGGCAGCCTCAAGATATTCCTACAATAATGTTGTTTAAGTTATTAAACTTTCAAGTAACATTAGAACATTATAAATCTAAAGGTTAAATGCTTACCTTCAATTTCTTTCCTACCATTCGTCACTTGCATCAATAGTTTGATTAGTAGGATCCCATCCTAGCCTAGTTTCCTTACCTACTAAATTTATCCAAAGCTGCCAATCCTTTTTTAATCCATTCCATTTATTCTTAAATTATTTGTATTCATAATTCTTCTTAGTTTCATGAGCAAACTTTAAAACTGTATTTTTCCATTCAATCTTGTTAAAATGACTATTTGGTTGATTTCTAGCTAATGTCTCTTCCACAAAATTTTTTATTACAATTTCACGAGTTCTATCATTCCACTCTGCTTTAACCCTTTTTTTCAATTTATTCCCACCTTGAATATCTTGACTTGGTATTGATATTTACTATCAACAACAAAACCTCCACTATATAGAATGAATTTAGCAAGTATAAGAAAATATAAAAGCATAACCAAAATGACATAGAAAAAAGCATAATAAGCATTAAATCTTTTGTGAACTCAGAATTAAAAGCATAACAAGGACATAGACAAAAGCATAATAAGCATAAGAGTTGCTACACAGAAAAGGGCACTCACGGGCTTAATGGAATCACAATATTAGAAAATTCAAGAATAGGGAAGCGAGGGCAACATACACTATAAGAGAAGTTTATATTAGCAATGACAATTTACTGACGGTAAAGAAAATGTAGGCAATTACTGACGAAAATAGTATAGATGTCAATAATGTCGTTTGGAACTATTAGTTTAGTGGCGGTAGCAATTTATGTCGCTAAATTCAAATGAACTGGTTTACTGATAGATATTATCATCAGTAATTTCAACGATAAAAATTGTTATCAGTCGTTAGCTTAAAACTATAAGAAAATGACCTCATTTTGGTTAATACCGAAATGACATCATTTTGGTAAACTGAAGAACATCTTCGTTTCATCAACAAAACGATGTCATTTTCTTTTAAACTAAACGATGTTGTTTCATTTGGCTGACGGCATAAACCGTTATAACTTAACCAATATGACGTCGTTTTGGTTAACTTATAAACAACATCATTTTCCAGCTGAAGGTTAAAATGTTTACAACTTAACCAAAATGACGTCATTTGGTTTAAAACCAAACAACGTTGTTTATCGACTGAAGGTTCAAACATTTAAACATAAAACCAAACAATGTCATTTATCGACTAAAGATTTAAACGTTTAAATATAACCAAAACGATGTCGTTTGGTTTAAAACTAAACGACGCCGTTTTGGTTATGTTTTAAACATTGACAACAAATGACGTCGTTTTGGTTATGTTTTAAACCACCCAAAGCCCTTCTTACCCCCTAACCCCGCGCCTACTGCTTCGTCTTCCTCCTTCACAACCTTCGTCTTCCATCACCGTCATCTGGAGCTAAGTTGTCGCCATGGAGCTCGTGCATCTCTGGCGTCGTCTTCTCTGACTAGCAAACTGAAGATATTGTCCTCTTGTCCCTCCTCTCCTCTTCTCTGTTCAGTTATATATATGGTGTGCGTGGTTGAATTATTTGGTTGATATGGAGTTTGTATTTGGTTTTGGTTATTAATTACTAATTGTTAATGATGGACTGTATATTTGTTGGAGAATAATGGAAAAAAATTGGAAATTTGTCTTGAATTAGGGATGAATCGATTAATGTATACCAAGTGTTTGATAAAATTCACTCCGTTGATAAAAAATTGATTTGCCGTCATTTCAATGTTTTTTCTTATATTTTTTCTTAGAATTGTATTCAATTCTTGAATAATATCATCCCAAAGGCAAATTTGCATAATTATCTAAAAAAGAGATCAAAAACTAAATAAAAATAAAATAATTTAGCATTGAAATCAAATAAAATACTTAAAAACATATATGAATATCTCATACACATCAATTTAGATATTTATATATAATTACTATTATTTTATTGTTCCAATTTCTGTATTATTTAATAAAAAATCCTAGTATGGTTTGTATTCACTATCGCATAAATATGTAGTATTTAAATTTTTAGAAGACAACCATAATATTATTACAAATTTGCTCTTAATTTATATTGAAGTTTCAACACTCAAATATTTTTTATCAAATTCTAAAACCATAATTAAGTTTAACCCAAGAATGTGATTTTATGGATGTTCTTAATTTAGTTTAAATTTTAAATAAAAATATTGTTAATAAATTGGATTTTGTTATAGTGGGTTGTTAAATTTTGTTATACGTGCTATTTATAGAACAAATAAAAATTTAATTCCTTTGTGTAGTATGACAAAAAATTCACATGAAGAAGTATAAATGTCATAAATGGGCTTTGGGAGATCAAAAATAAGTTAAAGAATGAACAAGACTGTTTATTATTATGGACGTTATTAATTTGTTGTTGGGTGATTTTTATTATTGCTATAGGTGTTACTTTGTAATTTGTTTATAAAAAATATAAATGTACTCCAAAATTGAGAATATGGTGTTTGTTTATGTTTTAGAAACTTTAGACTCCATAGCCCTTTGTGGTAAATTTATAATGATACATTTTTTATAGTTTTATATTCAAATATCTACCATTTTAATAAATTGATATTATTTTTTATTTTGTGGACTTATTCTTTTTGTTTTAGAATGCTAAGTTGCTTTCATGCAATATGGACTTCTGTAATCAAATAATTCCTACACAACTTATATAAAAACCATCTCTGAAATTTGAATTCATCTTAAGATGATTTTATGATTCAAAGAGCATAACATACACAAAAAAAAGATTCATGTACAACATATACCTTTTAATAAACATTCAAAAAACCATTTCTACGACAATTGATTCTTAATTCTAACTGTAACCTATATGATTGGAAATATATTGTTATTTGCATCTAAAATAATAACTAATAGAAATTTCCCTCTATGCTTGCATTTTAAGTGACAACCATCAATGCATATTACAAACTTACAAATACCTAATAAACCCTTCGTATAAACATTTAGGCATATATACTTAGAATCAAAAATACCTCTTAGATACTTGATTATAAACAAACTAATCAGGTTTTACTTTAATATAAAGCTCCTCAATTTCACAATGAGCATCCCTTTTTCTCTCATTAATAACTCTAGTGCAAAGTTCTTTGCACTATATGTCTTCTTGTATGTAATATTAATATTAAAGTTCCTTTAAAGTGCACTTTTAAGCCTAAGGTAGTCTCTAAAATATGGGAGGTATTTTCTTACAATCTAAAACATCTTACATTTTCCATTTTGATATTCTCGACCACACTCATAGTTGGAACGAAGTGTCTTTATTTGAAATGTGATTCCATATTATATTGAGGAAACATGTATTCTCCACTCATAACCCTTTTTTATTTCTCATTCTTGATATAATCATAATAATAACCATTCTTAACAACATATTATTTCAAAGTTTTTCTAAATGCATTAACTAAATTAAATAACATACTAATCTTTAAATCAATTCGCCTCCTCATATCATTATATATTCACCTTTTCTCCCCTTTTTATTTGAACTATCATCTATAATCTTAAGCTCATCATAATCTTCATACGTTGAATCTATTTACAAATTTAGAATATTACTTTTTGGGATATCTTATGTATTACCATAAAAAAAGCATAGTTTTCTTGTGTAACATCTTCGCCAACCACCTATCTTCCATAACTATCTTATCATATATATCCTATAATCAAATGAACTAAAATCATCAAAGTCATTAACTTCTTCTTTGCCACCCTCATATGTTGGATCATCAAATTCATTATTATCTGCACCATTTTTATAGGTTGTTTACCCTCTGTAGAAGCAAACTATTGCCTCTTTACAACATCACAATTACTTTGTTCAACTTCTCCAACAATGCACAAAACTTGTTCACGTACTCAAAAAGTTGCCTATTCACCCTCTATAACCTCATAATTAACTTTTTCACCTCCTTCACAACATCCTTTGTTATATATCAATAAAGGATATTCAACACTATCCAAAAATACCCCCATAATCTCATAGTCTTTCTTTTCAATTAAATTAATCTTATTGATGGTATGAGCTTCACTTTTTAGGTCTCTAATGTCATCCTTAAAGTACTCTTAAGAAAATTTATAACTAAAAACTCGAACCTTTTTATAGTTCAAGTCTCCTACTGTGTATATAAATTGAATCATTGTCAAATGATTCAACTCTACTCCAAATTTATACATTTTTTCTCTGCCATAGTATATGGTAAGGGTAAATTTAAAGGTCTTATTATGTTAAAACTAAAATTTAATTATGGTGTTTGTGAAATAAGAAAGACAAACAAGAATATATAAATGTGTTGTCAAGTATTTAATAGATAAACAAAAAGATATAAATAAGTTGTGAAGTGTTTAATTAAAGCTCTAGCCAATCTTAAACAAATATGATTTCATATTTAAATCATGTTCTTTGATCATTATATGCAAGAAGGGACATAATTAAAATAATTTATAATTGTAGAGAATTGAGAATATCTTGATGTATTGACTATAATTGAGTGTGTATGGGTTACAAATTGGTTTACTTGAATTATGAATTGGATTATTATAGATTTTGCGACGTAAATGTGGACTGAATTGAGAATAGACATATAGTTTGGAGACCCAATTTGAGTTGTGGTTACTGGTTGATATAGAAGTGTAATTTTATTGCAGGATTGACCCTTCTTTCAAAAAGAGGATGTCCATTTTATAGGAAAAACTCTGCCAAATTTTCAATTGGGTCCTCGTAAAACATGACATCACCATTTTAAAATTAAAACAAGAGCTCCTTAGTATTAACTGATGATCTTATTATCGAACATCAATTATAATTATGCAAATTATTGAAGATAACACTTGATGGTTGAATTATTTAAGTATAGCTAATGAACTTGGTTGATTATAATATTTCATGGCAATTGTTTTAATATATCCCACTTTTAAAACTGTGAACGAAATTGTTCTTGGTTGTAGGACTCATTTATTGCCAGTATTTATATTTTGAAGGAGATTAAAGAGAAGCTTTAGCAGGTATTCAAATGACATTCATTTTCTTATATGGTGTGACAATGTCAACAATGAATTTTCACACATTTTTATGACATTTGTATCAGTTTCAATATTTTTCATTCTAACTCCGTCATCATCATCACCTTCCTTAATGTACTTTAGTAAGATCCTTTTGCATGTCAGTTGAGGTAAGTGATTTAGTTATTTACTACGTTTTTGTGAACTTGGTTTAATTTGGGTATTTGTTTGCAGTTTGAACTTCGGTTTATCATTGAATTAATATAGGATAAGTTTGAATTATATTATAGTTCTACATGCCCTTAATATTTCAATCTGTTATTTCATTGATTCTTATTCCGTTGTGATTAGCTTCTCATAATGAATTTTCATGTGCGAATTTTTACACGCATCTTTTAAAAAGTGCATATATGTTAAAACAATTTATTAAAATAAGTATTCATATTTTTATAATTACTTATTATATTTGGCACTACTATATATTTAATATAGGACTTTTAGTATTAATAATCTTCTAACATATATGATTACAAACATATATGTTTGATCTTCAAGATAGGTTCGTTTTTTAGATTTGAACCTATAAACCTTAACCCATAACCCATGATGATTACTCTTGTAAGGCTTATCGGTGAAAAATACGAGGACCTTAGGAGTCACAACAAGAACTTATTGTCTTGATTCACAATTCTTAATGAATTTTTAAGGTAATATTTGGCAAACATGAATGAAACTGACTCATGATTCACTATTTTAAATTAATAGTTTTGCATAAATGAGTTATGTTGATAGATCTTGGATGTATAGATGATTAGCACCTGATGGTTACATTAATCCTAAATTTGTTACTAGAGTTGAAGCTTTTATTCATTATGCATGTCCTCAACCTGCATATATGGATGGGCCAAAGATCAGATGTCCATGTAAAAACTGCAAACACAAATGGTTCCTTCTTATTGATGAAGTTAATGGGTATTTACTGAGAAAAGGGTTTGTCCTCAATTATTTTGAGTGGACATGACATGGGGAACCCAACATTTGTAGCACCTCAAAGGGTAATCAAGCAGAATCGTCTGTCAACTTCAATGAGTTTGAAGGGGGATTCCATTAAGAACAAATTATGTGGATGCATATGAAAATCAGAACATGCAAATGGTTTATGATACAAGCAGTAATACCTTTGAGGAAAATATGGAAAATCTTAAAGAAGAACCTAATCCACATGCAAAACAGTTTTTTCACTTACTATATTTAGCAGACCAAGAGTTATGGCCAAATTATAAGACAATGACCCAATTGTCTTCAATTACTCGAATATTGAACATAAAGTCTAAAGGACATATTTTAGATCATAGTTTTGATAAAATTCTTGAGTGGCATAATGAATCATTGCCTCCTAATCATACAATGGTTGATAGTTTTAACAATATGAAGAAACTTATTAGGGGACTTGGATTGCCTATTGAGAAGATTGATTGTTGCAAATTGTGATGTATGTTGTATTGGGGGGATGATGTGGAATTACAAGAGTCCAAATTTTGTGGTCAACCAAGGTTCAAGCCTAGAGAGCATTCAATGAAATAGAAATTAATACCCTGGAAGTGGATGTATTATTTTCTACTAACTCTGAGACTTCAAAGACTATATGCTTCTGATGTTACTACATCACACATGAGATGGCATAATGAACACGAACAGGAGGAAAAAATTATGAGTCATCCTTCAGATGCACTAGCATGGAAACATTTCAATGACACCCATCTTGAGTTTGCAGCTGAAAGTCCAAATGTAAGGTTAGGATTGTCGACGGATGGATTCCAACCTTTTGGTAAATCCGGCCAGCACTATTCATCATGGCCAATTATAATAACCCCTTATAATTTTCCTTCATAGATGTGTATAAAGGACGTATATATGTTCTTCACAGTGATTGTGCCAGGTCCTTCAAATACAAAGGATAAATATGATGTTTTCTTATAACCGTTGATATCAGAATTGCAACATCTTTGGGAATATGG
Organism: Erythroxylum pedicellare; assembly: GCA_027563575.1. Lineage (NCBI taxonomy): Eukaryota > Viridiplantae > Streptophyta > Magnoliopsida > Malpighiales > Erythroxylaceae > Erythroxylum > Erythroxylum pedicellare. The sequence goes on from JAOQMP010000001.1 coordinate 19,526,186, forward strand.
TGTTCAGATATATGATGTATCTCTGAGACAAAATTTTGTGTTGAGAGCAGCATTGATGTGGACCATTAGTGCCTTTCTGGCATATTCCATGCTGTCTGGATGAAGCACGGTAGGAAAACTGGCTTGTCCTTATTGTAGCAACGATTTTGATGCCTTCTAAACGGGGGCAAAGTGTGTTGGTTTGACAATCACAAGAAATTTCTTCCTCCAGATCATCCATTTAGATGCAATAAACAAAATTTCATTAAGAATAAGATGGTAAAAACACCTCCTCACCCTTACAAAGCTGGTGAAGAGATTTTGAAGGAGGTTGATGAATTACGCTTGCTGAAAGTTATAAAATTTGAATCTAATAAAGTTAATACAAGCATTAGTAAAAACTTTGGTTAGAGAAAACGAATCATCTTCTGGGATTTTCCATATTGGAAAAGTAATTTGATACATCATATTCTAGATGCGATGCATATTGAAATTTTTTTGACAATTTGTTCAATACCATAATGAACATTGAAGGGAGGACAAAAGATAATGCAAAATCACGAGCAGATTTGTAACTTTTTTATAGAAGGAATGAGTTACATGAGGATCTTCGCACCGGTAAATATCTAAAAACATGTTCCACTTTGGACAAAAAACAAAAGGAAATATTGTGTGAATGGTTGAGAAGTCTAAAGTTTCCCGATGGTTATGTTTCAAACATAGCAAGGTGTGTGGACATAAGGAAGTACAAATTATTTGGGTTGAAAAGTCATGATTGTCATGTGTTTATGCAAAGGCTAATTCCAATCGCATTTTGGGAGTTACTACCGAATAAAGTTTAGGAAGTGATAACAGAAATTAGTTTGTTTTTCAAAAGTTTAACATCATTCGAAATAAAGTTCATTGAAATGGAAATACTAGAAAGGGAGATTATAGTTATTTTTTGCCAGTTAGAAGGAATTCTTCCTCCAAGCTTCTTTGATTGCATGGAAAATTTATCTATGCATTTAACACACGAGGCAAAACTAGCTAGTCCAGTTCAATATCGATGGATGTATTCATTTGAGAGGTAATTCAAATTCAAATTATTGTTATCGAAGTAATAACATGTTTTAGCTATTAAATTGTAATAACCATATTTTTTAATATAGGTATTTGCATCACTTGAAGAAAAATGTCAAAAACAAGGCTAGAGTTTAAGGCTCTATATGTAATGCTTATTTAGTGGAGGAAGCTAGTACATTTTGTGGACATTATTTTGAGCCATATTTTCATACAAGAGAAAGAAAAATTTCTCGTAATGATGATGGGGGAGGAACGAGTGATGTTGATGGTAACTTATCCATTTTCACATATCCTGGGCGAGCATATAGATGTGCAACAAGAACAATGTTAACAAAGCAAAAAATTGATGCTGCTTGTGGTTACATTTTGTTGAACTATCAAGAGGTTCAACCTTTCGTGTAGTAAGTTGAACATGGTTATATCAGTTTTCAAATTTTTTCTTGTTCATAACTAAAATACATAATAATGTATTTAGATTATACGAGGCATTGTTACGCGAGAACATGCCAGACAACACACAGGATGAAGTAAATAATGAGATTGGAAGACACTTTGCACGATGGTTCCAGAAATATGTAAGTTTTCACTTACAAATATTCTCATAATTGAATTATAAGATTTAAGTGTTGAAATAACATTATACTCATTGATATGATAATTT
>JAOQMP010000001.1:19534755-19546047 GCA_027563575.1 Erythroxylum pedicellare
TAACATTATATTCATTGAGATGATAATTTCTTTTTATATAGGCCTTAGAAAATTCAATAGAGAACAAGTTCATTTGTGATCTTGCGAAGGGACCTCTACGAACTATTAAATCATATCTGGTGTATTTCGTTAATGGATGCAAATATCATACAAAATATCATGGTCATAGCATGACAACAATAAATAGTGGAGTTTCTATACAAGGAGAATTGATGGATTACTATGGTAAAATTATTGAGATACTTGAAGTTGAGCACCCTGCATTGCCAATCAAGTGAACTATGATATTTATGTATTATTAGTTTGACCCGACTCCAAATATTGGAACAAAAGTGCATAGTCGATATAATCTTATTGAAATCAACAACCGAAGAAGATTGAGACAATTTGAACCTTTTGTGTTGGTTATGCAAGCGAAGCAGGTGTGTTATATCCCTTTTTCCAGCTTACGACGAGATAAGTCAGATTGGTGATAATGAACCTTTAAACGATCCATCTAATGAATATGTTGAAATTTTATCTAGAGAGGAGGACGAGGATCTGAGATCTGAAGAGGAGCTGGATTTTGATTCTTGTTCTTCAGATAATGAAGATGCTTGTAATTTACAATTAATTAAGTTATGATAGCGATTAATTTGTGTTTATATTTGAATATTTTATTCGACAAAGAATATCATTTCAAAATTTTCAATATATTGTGTCAAATTTTTAATTTAAATTCTTAATCAAGGAATGTCGATATGACGTCTAGTTCCGGATGGTAGTAATTCATTCCGTTGGGAGGAATATGGCAAAATTGTTATTGCCGAAGGAATAAACAATGCAGTAATAATCTCCACTTCTTTAAGTAATGATTATTTGCCTTCTATGGCTGATCTTCTGCTTCAAGGTGTATAGTATCATCTGAACAACGTCACTCTTTTTATTATGTACATCTAATTTCTTTTTATGAAGCTATTATATATATTCATATTTGATGGTATATATTACATGTTGTTTTAAGCTTGCTTGAATCTCAAAGATGACATGTATGCCGAAGGAAGCAGGAGCAATGACATAACGATCGATAAAGGATTAGGGAATTCAATTGATGTGAAAATGTTGGTAATTCCGCAAAGCTCGTCTAGACATTCAGGTACGTATGAGTTTTCAAGATAGGTTCATTTAACGAGTATCAAACCTGACAATATGTAAGTTCTATACTAATTGTGTTGTAGATAAACCGTTTCATCTACAAGTTTAGCAATAGCAGAAACATTGTTGCAAGAAGGTTTTCAAAACCTTACACGTAAGGGAAGAACTTTCACTGTTTCCATTGGTGTGTTCGAACATGCCAGGAACCTTCTTGGGAATCCAGTCATCAGAGACTCATTTACCTTTATCGACTCTTAAGTTACTTGAAATTTAAGAAAATAATTATATCATTGTGATTTATCTATGTAATACACTAAACTCAGCTTTAAGCAAATTATAGTATTATTCTATCACTGTAACAATTATTCTCATTATTGAATTCAAAGTTTGTACTTCAATATGAAATTCAACAAATCGCCTTTTTTCTTTTTACACATATTGTGTAAAATATTGGATTCAAATTCAAATTCTTATATTTCTATAAATTTCAATAAACAAAGAATTTCAAATAGAATTATGGGACCAAAGAAACAACGTGATGTAATGTGGCCCAGGCTCAGAGACATGTTCGGAGGGACTTACTGTGATGGTGGACCATCACAGTCTCCAACTGCAACTAAATCACCACCTCCACCTCCAGAGCCTACAGTTTCAAATAAAGCATCACTTGCTGCTCCTGATGCTTCACCATCCACCACACATACATCATCCACTACCCCTATAGCGGATGGAGCAGACGACTACCAGCCTGGAGTTGAGGGACCTGATGGAAGAAAGTATATAAAAATAGTCAATAATCTGTAAGTAAAATCGCATGAAACACTATATATGTTTATAATAAAGTTATAGGTTTAAATTTTTGCAAATTGTATAAAATTATTTGTTCTTATATTAGGTTGATCGTCTGAACCGTGTTCTAGATATATGACATCTACATTTAAGGAGAGGATTGATCTTGAGGATTATATATGGAAGAAGATCTGTCAGGCCACAAAGACATTTTACTTTCAAGAGTTTGAGATACAATATGCAAATAATTATCTTTGAGGTACAATATGTAAATAATAATCTTTTTTCATTTATTTGTATACATTAATTACATAAATATTATTAGATTATAAGTTATCAAATTTATTCTTTTTCATTTTAGAAATAAATTTACTAAAATTTTGCTATCGACAGGGTCATACATAGTGTATAGGAGAAGCGAGCTCATACACGTTATTGCAACTTTATTGGTGCGATATATAAGGCTGGTGTACAACCGTTTTTTATTTCTGAGGGCATATGGAGTCGTTGACAGGAGTACTGGACATTACCTGAGGCAATGTTCATCTCAGGGCGTAACTCGACCAACAGACATGGAAGCCCAGGAGGGGACAGTCTTCCTGTTCATACAGGATGATTAATTACCCACTACGAGCATGCAGAAAGACTTGTAAGTATTTAAGTATTACAGTTATATTCTAATTTTTTACTTTGTTATATTTCAATTTAAAATGACGTGTGAATGTTGGAATGAAAATATGTGTATTATAGATAATAATAATGGTATAAATGTCTGGTGCCATATATGATTGTGTTGAGTTATTTTCTTTGTTCAACAGGGGATAATATTATAAAAATAGAGGAGAATTTCGAAATTTTTATAAATTTTAGTTTAACTTAGAACATTTTATTGTTATGTAGGAAATGTCTATGGGCATAAGGCCCACACCCCATTAGTTGTTTTTGCATACTCACACTAAAAAGCATGACTGTGTGACATTCGTCAACAGCTAATGTAAACAACTGAATGTATGTGAAATTTATGCTTTAATATTCATTCTTAATAATTATCACTTACTAATATTAGCATTGCCTTCTCATAGGATCAAATACAAGAAATAATCCTGCGACAGTCTCAGGGAGAACAAGTTCTTGATGAGAGTCAAGCATATTTTGATGCAGTAGGTGGTAAGAGCAGTTGTAGAAGGATCTTCAGGTTAGGCTCATTTGCCAAAACATGTTATTCGCACTCCTCGACGTCCAGTATAGCAACATCAACTAGATGGCCGACAATAGAACATATCCATCAGCTTGAGAGCACAGTGCAAACATTGACAAGTCAGTTGCTACAAACCATGGAGTACATGACTAAGCTCCAAAATGACATGGAGCAGTTGAAGGGGAGGGCTAATGACTCAGACCATCCGCACTCATTAGGACAATAGCATTGTTGTAGTCATTTGGTTTTAATTTATGTACAACTTAATGTTTTTATTATCAATGAAGAAAATTTTAACTTTATATGATCAATTAATTTTCTATTTAAATAAATTAAATATATAAAGAAATCAAAAAATTATGCATATAAATTTATAGCTATTGAAATTTCCATTAATAATAAGATTATGGAATAAAATTTAATGTCGGGACTTTTTAAAAAATTAATACCTTTATTGTAGAGTCATTACCGTCGATTTATGATATATTGTCGCAAAATATTTATAGTACTTATCGACGGAATTTTAGTTTCCATCAGTAAATTTAATTATATTTACTTACAGATGGTAAAGAAACCGTCGGAAAAAATGCAAATATTCACCTTAGACTCACCGATGAAATTTTAATTTTCCGTCGGTATATTGACTCATATTTATCGACGGTTTGTGATAAACTGTCGGAATATTTTTACATTTTTACGGTAGATTCACCGACAGATTGACATAGCCGTCTGTATATATATCGACAGTATCAATTTTTTGCATCGGTAAATATACCGACGGAAAACACTTTCTGTCGGTCTTTTTACCGACGTGTAAGAAATTCCGTCAACAAACTTACCGACAGCCTATTTCACGACGCATTTTTTGGTCGGTAAAAATCGTCAGTAATTTTAATTACAGATGGTTTGTTAATGTTTGTCGTCAATAATTTTCGTTAGTAAATCTCCTTTTTTTGTAGTGTGTTAAATGAAAATTAATCTATTTAATTTGGTTTATAATAACTTATTAATTTACAATAATTGACTAATTAATTAAAAAAATTATCAGATGATTGATTCAGTTGAGTTTTTTAATTACTGGACAAGACTATTACTTAAGAACTTATGGGAAAAATTAGAGATACATAGGATAAAAAATATTTTATTAAAGTGACCTAAACTTGGTAAGAAATTAATTATGTTTCGTTAAGCCTTTTAAAACATGGTATTGAATTCTGTACTGTGCCGGCCGGTACGTACCGTACTGACCCAAAATTAGTACGGTATTTTAAGTTTTGGTACCGGATTTGAATACCGGTCGGTACCAGCCGATTTCGGCTATACCGACCGGTATGCAAAATACCGACTAAATACTGGCCAGTATCGGAAATTTTAAAATTTTGGGAAGCTTTTTTGCAAAATTTAAAAAAAATTCAAAATCTCTCTCCCTCCCTCCTGCTTCTCTTCCCCTCCAAGCTAAATTAAATAAACTACAATTATATAATATGACAATGAACTATTTTGTAATTTTTAAAAAATTTAGGGACTATTTTATAAATTTAAAAAGTTACCCGAAACGGTACTCAGTATGAATCGGTACCGATACAGTACTGTATCGGAATCCAATCCGATACCAAGTCCGGTACGGTATTCATAACATTGTTTCAAGATGGATACTTCTTCATTTATACAATCTATAAAAAAAGGAATTACAAGTTAAAACTTGCAATATAATAAAAGTACTAAAACTTGTATAAAAAAAGATTAGAAGTTAAAACTTGCAATATAATAAAAGTACTATAAAGAAGATCTATTAGAGAGTAAATTAAAAGAGTAAAGTACCACAGTTTCCTCGGTACCTTTCTTCTTGTCAATTATTGTTTGTTTCGTGTATGTCTTGCTCTAATAATTAAACATTTAAAATCAGTAAAAAGAAAAGCTCTGTATAAACTAAATTAATTATAAGATATAAATCAAACCAACAGTTGCTGTGTTTCATAAGATAGTTGAGCACATCAATTATATATTAAAATAAGTTTGCACATATCAATTTTTAATGTACTGTTATTGATAGTAAACTATTATAAATAAAGATATTTATATAAAATAAATTATATAACATCACTTAATTAATTATATCAATTTTAATAAAACATAAAATTTTTTTAAAGAAATTGGTCTAGAACTGTGAGTTTAATTTTAGTGCAAATATATAATGTTGCTTACATCATACAAACATTCAACCTAACAATGCTCAATGGGATTCAAACGAGAGCCATCTCAAAACCGTTTCTTAATTACGAGGAATTAGCAATAATGTTGCTTTCACCTCAGGTGGCTTTCGCCCCATGTTCTTGTTTTGAATAATGAAGCATGTTTCAGCAACCTTAACCTAGTTGGAAGTTTTTGTTCTTTGTTAGCTTCAATAATTAACAAAATGGTAACAGAATGTTACTAGTCTAGGTTTGAATAGCTGAGTGGAGTTACTTTCGTACTAATCAACTACACGTCAGCTCTTTGCAAAACTCAAATAAAATAGACATGCGGCGTAAAAGCATTTTATTTACTTCACATTTATATAATAATCATCTCATGTACTCGAGCAGCGCGCATTAATTATATATATATATATATATATGGTGGAATCATTTTATTATCCTAGTGTTAATCATTTGAGCAAGCCATTCATTCTATTAATGTAGAAGTAGAACTCTTAAGAGGAGACTAAGTATGTAGCTTTGTTTGTGCACTTTTTAGAAACTATAATCTAGAGTTAAATGGAGCACAAATTAAAAGGTTAGTCTATTGGTGCAATCGGCATCACTAAGCAACCAACACTTATGTTGTCTATTTTATTCTCATTAGGCATGATTTGTTAAGACCACTTTACTGTTATTATTCTCATTAGGCATGATTTGTTAAGACCCCTTTACTGTTAGACTGTCGTTGGAGATAGAAGAAGACGATCGGTAGTTTCAAAAACAAGATTTAGATAACCAGTGACTTCTAAGCTTTAATTGGCTATTGGGGCATTTCTAGCGTCTATTTGTTACTTTCTATAATCAATACACCACTTGCTCATTCACTCATAGTGATAATTAAAAGACATCACTTCAACCGAAGCTCACAAGTTTTGGTTAATATAAATACAACAATATCGATATAGCTAACCAGAAAGCATACCTAGCAATAATTTACTCCTAAAGGATACATTTTAATTATATTATCTTTCTCGTACATTAACGAGACTTCTGATGATGTGTAGAATATTAAATAATTTTGACTAGTTGAAAGCTTCTTCTTTTTTTTTTTCTTTCCCTTTTCTATTCTTCGTATTCATGCTACCCTTGTCAAACTCACCATTGTTACTTTTTAATTATTTTCTTTACCCTTTTATTTCTATTTCGAAATGAGAATTTTATATTCATTGTCCTTATTTTGAGGAACCCATAATACCTTTATCACGACATCAGGTGGTATGACACAGAAGAAGTGTACATTACACAAGCTTGTTTCTAGGGTATGGAGAGTTAGCATACATAATTAGGTGTTTGGAATTGAAATAATATGTACACAGAGGGAAAGAAGAATAAGGATGAGTGGTAGTGGAAATAATAAGGATTGGAGCATCCACCAAATGATTTGGTAGATCTTCCTAAGCTCCCAGAACCCCCAAAGTGATGGAGTGAGTGAACTGGGTTTCGTAAACGTAATCTATGTTGTCATTATTATGTTATTTGAAATTCATTCCAATTGCGGGAGTGCGTGCCACGAGTCGTCCTCCCAACTCCATCCTCTCTTTTAAGTGTTATATCACACTACCACAATTTTCTGCATTGCGTTGCGTCACTTCCCTCCACCCAATTTGTATTGAACGGTGAGATAAATCAGTTAGGTAAAAGCACCTGATTCTAGACATATACAAAGGTCTTCCTTCCTACCATATAATTGCATGAGATGAGCGGTCTCTTTTGAAGGTTCATTCTTTTTCCAACTCATGCCGATCTTACGTGATATAATACTGCTTGGTTTTTCCTCCTCCACCTACCAAAAATTCTTATACAACCTAAATAGCTAGGAAAGAGAAAGGTTAAAATATCGATATTATCAGGAATTCAAAGCATCATGTTCATGTATAGTGCTGCGGTATTGCTTAGAATATGATGTAAAAGGATAATTTTGTGAATGGCAGAGAAGCACTTCGGTTGATGGGGACTGGAGGCCAGCTGATTGCCTTAAAACTGACGTTTATTACATTATCTCCAACCACATTATTTTTCCGAAAAGGTGAGGCATAATGGGTGGTGGGAATCATTAAATAATCATGATTAGATATAGACAGTTGCTAATAATATTATAGCCAGTTGATTAGCAGTTTTAATTTATAAAACCAAGTTGCATGCTCACAAGGAAAAAAAGGGGATGGATGGAGTGAAGAGTTGAAATATTCTATTCTATAGCTCCATGGGCCTATGTATTATTATATATCTAGCATCATTTAAACATGGATTCAGATATTCATCTAGTATCTACTTAGGATATTGCAATCGATTTAGGTTTAGGCATGTAGAAGAAGACTTTGTCTGCATCACCACTTGTCCTATGCAAGCTACAAATTCTATCTAAATGACAAAACAACTCTCTCTTTGCCTTTTCTACATCGAAACGTTACTGGATTATTATTATTTTTCTTGCATCAATTTATGGTAATTTGCATAATTTTAACATCAGGCGCACTTGCTATGTTATATTTTTTTCCTTCTCTAAAAATCATGACCATGCTCTTTTAACAGTACTGTATTTGGCTGTTTTCGTCGAAGTTCTTATAGTGTTTAACGACGCAGAATTATAAGTTAATGAAGTTATATTAAATTTGTTTAGAACTGATCATTACAACTTCTTGTTTTGTGTTATTTAGGGCTAGTCGATATCAAGTTATGATGCATCATAACCATAATCTTATACCATTTAATTTCTTCGTATTTTTCACTTTTTATTTGCATTTTAGCATCCAAATATAATTAGAAGAAAAATCTCATCTTTGCTTTTCTTTTTTTTTTGTTTAAGAGAAATGCAAAATCTCACTTTTGTGATACCCAAAACCAAACTCTATTGAAAGGACGTGTCAGTTCCAACTCGGGTCAATAAAGCTTTGAATTGTGTACTGTGACACGAAGAGTGGAAAGGAAATAAAAAGTGGAAATGATGATTCGGACACAAGTAGTGGAAGAACGATAAAGAAGATATCTGATCCCGACAATGACTACCAAAATCATGATGCCCATGTTCTGCTTCTTTAATTGTTTTTCTTGACTTATGTTTTATCATATAAAAGCTAGTAAAATCCTTAAAGCTACAAAGCAAAGATATACATGTAAGTTACACGTATAGTCTTGCGGGGGGACTGCTTATTTATTAGCTCTATCATCCTCCATTGCTTGACTGATGATAAGCGTTTGATCTATGGGATACCGAACCATCAGCCATGTCACCCCTCGCTCGTGGACAGAAAAGATAGTATTTTTGTAAGGTAAAGAAAAAGTTAAAAAGATGGTCATCATGACGACTTGTAAGCGACTAGAATAATATACCCAACAAAGAACTCCTCTACTTATCCTCTCTTTTTCTTTAAAAATCTTTATCGGACATAGTGTTTTTTATTCTCTTATCACTTATGCTTAATTTCCTTAATTTTCTGTTTATTTTGTTTTAAAATCTGAATTTCTTTGTTCTACAACTTCTATCGACTAAGATTGCACGTTTAGAGAATAAGAAGATGTTATTGGCTGTGGTTATTACGATTGACAATTAAAAAAGCTAATATTGAATTAAATCAAATCAATTTTAATTTAATTTATTAATTTTTATTATGCTATTTCAAATTAAAATTTGTTATAACTATTCAGGCCTAACAATTTATTAAATTTAAATAAAATCAGTTTAAATATTCGAATCTAAAATTCAAACTTAAACTTGACTAAGTCGGATTGAATTTATTAACATCGGGTCAAGGTCAAGGTCAAGGTCAATCCAATGCTAAATAAAGATTGCGCAATATTCTAAATTTCATACCATACTAGTTTTTATTGATTGAAAAATAATACAAAATTATTTTTGTGTTGTATCGAAATATGTTGTAAAATTTCAAGTTGCATTGTTGATGCGTAAAATATTGAAAATGTCATATTAAATTTATAAATTAATAAAAATTGAAGAGTTAAATTTACAAATAATTTATGTTTAAATATTTTAAATATAAAAATTTTAAAGTTATTATTTTATATTAATTTTAACTAAAAATTATTAATCATAATATAAGATTAAATTTTGATTATGTAAAATTAATAGAATACTTTATAATAATAATATCAATACTGACCATATTAATTCTAATACTCCAAGCTAGCTAGTTAGGCAGCAATAATTTACATAACTGTTGATGTTGGTGTAAATGGAGGGCTTGCTCGGAAATTGGTGTAATGAGTGAAGAGAAAGAGCGATAGACGGCAAGAAAAAATACGACTCTGAGGTTTGGTTTGTTAATACTTCAAAGTGGGGATATTATGATAACTCAAAATCATTGATAGTGTTTTGGGCGTAATCCTCTTCTTTTTCTACAGAAGCATGCGCATCAACTTTACCACCCCCATTTTTTCTTATCATTCCAATCGTAAGCATATGATCACTTTCCTAATTCCAATTTTTTATTCATAATTAAAATTACATTAAGATTTTTATTTTATTCTCAACTTAATATTCTTGAATGAGATGAGATGGACGCATTATGATTTATTTTATTATAATTTTTGTAGATACTATTAAGATTTGGATTGATATGACTATTTAATTATATTTATATAATAATGAATGTATAAAGCTCCCGAGTTTAAGTCATGACCTTCCTATGAAGAAGTTGAATTTTAATTAATTTTTAGGACAAGACGCAGGCAACATATACCTTTTGTTTGTATTGAATTGAATCGGTGACCATGAGCATCTTTAAACTAATGAAGAATTTTGTCTCTCAAATCAACTATATAATATAACTCCTCTGGAAAAGACCTGACCCATTTCATCTTAGCCCAACAACGTTTGAACCGAGTGGATCTTCTTAACCATAAAACAAGAGTTTTTGACAATGTGGTTCCGATCACTTAAACAAATGGGAATGTGAGCGGGCTTTCCAGCTCCTTTCTTTTAAAAATTGAGCCTAACTGCGCTCCCCAAACACATGATGTTGAAAGCCTAGCAACTTCATTAATATGTTGCTTAGACTTAAGACACCCCATAAGTTTTCATTTGATAAGCACTTTTAATTCTTCATTTCAAGTTAAAACCTAAAAGCATTTTAATATTAAAAGAGGACTACCAATAAGTTAATGGCATAAATTTCACCTCCATGTACGATATTATAATTGCCTCAACTACATATAAAACACTTTAATTTATTTGAATTTATTACAAAAATGAATTTTCTGTTCTTGTTTATTGCGTGTTGAGACTTCGTTTATGCTCATAGACAGTGCCCCCGCCCAGGGCCCACTATGAGAAGGGGGTCCCAACCTCCCACAGCTGCAATATCACTAATTCACTATCAATCCTTTAAAGTAAAGTGAGAGTTAAACATTAACTTGCCTGCTGGTAGTAATAAATGACTCTAACATTGGTGCAGTTGATGTTTCAAAGAGTTAAATGTTAGTAGAAAAGCAAGTTCCAAGATTGATTTAATGTTATAAGTTAACGTTGTGGACCTTGTGGTTAACATCTCGTGCTTATAAATAGTCTTGAAATATTTAAGTGTACTTTTACTTTCTAATTTCTTTATTTTCATCAATATATGTATTTAAAGTACTTCAACTCAAAATTAGCAACAAAAAATTTTACGATTCTGTCTTCTGAGTTCTAAGTATAATATAAAGGTAAAGTTTATGATTTTTAATGTATTTTTAGCTTATTAAATATTTGAATATGTTATAATTAATTTGTAATTTGTCATTAATGTGGACATTATATTAGCTTGTTTCCTAAGTATGTTAATTTCTTGTATTTTTAGAAATTAGTGTGTCTCTATCATTAAATTTTGCTCTTTTTTATTTTTAATATTAGATATTAAATTTTGCTATTTATTTTTTTCCTCTATCACAGATATAATACCATTTATATATCTTTGTGATATATTGTGAAGCTGTTGG
>JAOQMP010000001.1:19558945-19577279 GCA_027563575.1 Erythroxylum pedicellare
GCATAATAAAAAGAATTTTATAACTGAATTAGTTTACTACCATATTAAACGAATAACTATATTTTAAATATTTTATTAATTTATACTACTCATATATCATTACTTATATTGATAATTAATATGCATATTTTATTAAATTATAAAAGTATATTTTATTTTTATTAAAATTTATTTATTACCTAATAATATGAATACGTTTTAAATTTTTATACATTTAAAATATAAGAAATTTGTCATTTGATATTTATATATTTGAAAATGTGATTTATAATTTACATTTACCCTTAGAAAACAAATATTAAAAAAAGTTGTACCATAAAGCTGGCATACTTGTCCATTTTCAAAATATTGCCACGGTAAGTCACTATTAATCATAAGTTGGATAATCACTTAATGAAGTTTACAATCTCCAATTCAATAATACATGTAACCGGTTAATAAACATCCACCATTACTAATTTTATGAACTCTAGTTTATTTTCTTAAAATCGAGAGTGAGACCTTAGAGTAACCGAAAAGTTTATTCCTTTTCCAAATTAAAACAGAAATCTCTTGTAATATTGAAACAGAAGGAGCCCATTTCGAAAGTGAACGAGCCTTTTGTAAATTAAACACATACATTATAATGTAAAAAGTTAAAAGTTAAAAGAGGAAAAGAGTGACACAATCAATTTATACTCGTTCGACTTATAACGAAGCCTACGTTCAGTTCCTAAGTATTTAACTTGAATATTTCACTATAAAACTCCAAATAGTAAATTTTGACGAATCTCTTCAAACTCACAAATAGTAAAATTTCAAGGTTTTTTATCCTTCCACACTTGTAGTATTTAACAAGCCTCTACAAGTTTTCAATAAAAATGTATAAAGAGTTTACTTAATGTAAGTTTCAAGAAATAACAATTTCTCTCAACAGAGTGTTTCACTTTCTAAGGCACAAGAAGTTTGATAAAGATATGACTTTTGAGAATATGGAAGCTGCTAAAGTATATCAAAAGTTTGTCTGTATATATGTTTTACAAATTTAGTGACTCTTCCTTAAGTAGACATTTTCTTCAACTAGGCAATGCTTCGTTTCTATTCTGAGTTAACTTTGTATCTAACGAATCTTCAATATCATCTCAGTTGGAATCTTCCAATATTCAACCATTAAGAGAAAAGTTTTAACAAAAATATCAGAGCTAATTGTTCGAATTATGTGATTGGTATGATCCTTCCGGATATTGTGGAATCATTTCTAATAACGTAAATTCGTCAAGAAGGTTCCTACAAGAAAGGAAGCATTTTTCCTATAATTTTATTTCATTTTAAGAATTATATCGGTACTTATAAAAGGAAATAACTCTAATTTTGAATTTAGAAATATTATATAGTTATCATCAAAATCATTAATACTAAACCTTAATCTAATAATCTCCTTTTTGACGATGATAAGTAACAATAGATATATTTTCAAAATTCAACTAATAATAAATAATTTTGAAAGATGCTTGTAAACTTTTTATGTTCTTACTCACAATTATGATTCGAATGAGCCTTTCTTACGACCTCTAAAGAAAAGAGCCTGATGTTTATAAGATAACTGGGGTGATATGCATATCACATATTTAAATATAAACTACACAAATTTGGTTCAACAATATTTCAACAGTTAGTAAAAAATATCACAGATATATCATTAAAAGAAAAAATATCATTAACTCTCCTCCTTTGTTATTATCAAAAAGAAAAAAAAGTCAACAAAGATATGAAAAAAGCACAAAAGAGTCATGCAAAAAGGCAATAATATTATTTAGGAGATTCAGAAATTTTTCGAAGCAAAATCCAAATGTCAAGAATTTGATTTTGCATGCTGTCGATCTGGCCACACATTTGATCTTGATTGGAGCAAATGTCCCTCAATTATTGAAGAATCAGATCATTTGTGCTCTAGAGTGTGGCAGGGGTTGATTTTTATGGGGCAGGACCCAAAATGTTTGTTGTTCTTTCTGTTTTCTTCTCTACCCATAAATTGTCTTTCAGCTTATATTTGAATTGATAGGGAATAGATGAATGAAACTTTGCAGATTCATACCAATCTAGATTGTCAAAAGACACTCTATAATAAGCAAAAATCTTGGTTAATAGCATCCCATATGGTTGACCACAAGTGGAATTTTTATGACTTCCCTTGTCCACCATAAATTGCAGGATTATTGCTGAGAGGTTCATCTTATTGCCATTTAGTAGGTTATACACCACATATGTGTCCAGGAGACTGCATCTTTTTACTGAACTATTCTTTGAAAAATTAAAGTAGCAGATATTGATGCAAGACATCGTGGTAGTAAATCCAAATGTCTACACCAAAGTCTTCGTTCATGAGCTTTTTCAGTGTGCAAGTAGATACCGTTCACAACTTCTCTCAGATTAAGATTAGTAATGTGCCATTTATGACAAGAGAGGTCAGTTCTACCTATAAGAATTATATTTAGTATGTTTCCCAAGATTTCCTCCGTAACACTCACGTACCCAAGAGGTGATTGCCAACTTGCCATCAATTTCATCTTTTCTCATGTGTGTGTAAGATGATCTAACTAAATCATCACACCCTGTTTCATCCAAATTTAAAAAATTCTCCCAATCAACGGCAACGAAATAAGGAGAGATGAATGTCATCGAATAAGAGAGGAGGCAAAATGCATCCAGCAACCACCTTTCTCTTCTTGTAACAAATTTTGTATCGTGCTTCAGCTTCCATTAACTGAAATAGCTTGACCGATATTGAAGGCTCTCCTTTCTTATGTTTCTTTAATTTTGACCTTTTTGCCTTCGAAATTTCTTCAAACATGGCTTCTTTATAAAACTACTCATTCCTAGCAATGGGGTCCTCAATATTCTCTTCAACCATAGGCACTTTGCCTTTTCTTATTTCTTCCCGTTTTCTTTTTCTAGATTTTTCTTCCTTTTGTTTAGATTCAGGGCCTTTTCCTTTCTTAACAACTTTCTCAGCTTGCTTTTCAATACTTCCTCTAGTTCGTGGATGTCTTATTAAACGGATTGGTTCTTCATCTGAACCATCAACATTAACAATTTAGTGTGCTTCATGCAATTTCTTACCTGTGGAATTAGGTTGAGGAATAATAAATGGAGGTGGTATAGAAGTTTTGAGAGATAGAGTAGAAGGAGTAGGTAAAGTGAGAGTAAGCAGTGAAGCTGAATGGATTTTTACTTTCTTCGTTGGGTCCCCCTCACCAGAAGATTTTTCTTCTTCTTCCTTTTCTTCTATTGTTCCGTTTTCTTCTTCTTCTTCTTCATCTTCCTTTCCTTCTTTTTCTAATGATTTAGGGTTTAAGTCATCGCAACCTTTTTTACCAAATCCAAAAATAAATTGCTTGATTGTTGATTCATTTTGTTCGGAGGATGATTCAGAGTCTGTTTATAGAGACAATATAGCCAAAACCCTTCTCTTTCTTTCGTCTGGGGTCTTCTGAGTAGATACTTTTGAAACTTGGGGCTTTTTGATAGAGGTGATGGAAAGATGTTCAGTAGGAGTGTTTAATGATCCTACTATTGGTGACAGAGAGGAGGATTCAGAAACAAGAGTTTCAAACTCTTATTAATGGCAGAGAATTTCACCATGGCTAGTAGTGGGAGTTAAGGTTTTCTTTTTTTCCTTATATTTTATTTGTACCATTTCAAGTAAGCTAGTGAGTTTTAGGATATTTAAGAAGAAAATTTGAGCAGAAATAGAGAGTTGGGGTGTAGAGAGGAAAACACAGAGCTTCTGAGAATAATGAAGGTAAGTAGAAGGAAGAAACTTTCTCAAGAGATATTAAATAGTTCTTGAGCGTTGATTTTGTGTGAAGAAGAGCAATCATACACGCTATTAGAGGAGGTGTGATAGTCTACGTATCTTCTATCAGTCATGTATGAAAAGTTGTCAGGGAGGCGTGCACGTGTTTTTAAAAGCTAAAACGATATTATTTAATAACTGCCTTTTTAAGACACGAGTATTCTACCCTATTAAACTAAGAAGAGCCTACTAAAGAAAACATATTAGAAGGAGTCTACTACAAAGACAAGTAGCATAAAATCTTCATACAGAGTTAATATTAGATAATTTGCACATACCAAGTTCTCTTTTTAACAAATAGAATCTGTCTTCATAAAGTGACTCAATAAAGATATTATTTACTTGATATTCGGTTTTAACATGCAAAAGATCGATGGTTCCTTCTAAAACATAATCTCTAAGAAAATGATGTTTTATTTCTATAAGCTTAGACCTAGAATAATGCATAAGATTTTTAGAAAGATTTATTACATTTGTATTATCACATAGTATAGGAATATGATCAAGGTTCAGAGAAAAATCTTGGAGTTGATGTTTTATCCATAAGATTTGAGCATAACAGTTGGCAGCTGCTATATATTGTCTTTAGTTGTTGAAAGCACTGTGCAATTTTGTTTTATGTAAGACCAAGAAACTGAACATCCTCTAAGAAATTGACAGTGACCACATGGACTTTTTCTTTCAACTTTATCACCTACATAATCTGCATCACAATAGCCAAGTATGTTAAACGAATCAAATTTTGGATAATATAATCCAAACTACATAGTTCCATGAAGAAAGTGAAAGATCCTCTTGATTGTTTGAAGGTGGCTCTCTTTTAGATTGATTGAAAGCGTGCGCAAAGACACACTAAGCATAATATTTGGTCTTGAGCTTGTAAGATATAGTAGTGATCTAATCATTCTTTTATACTTTATCTCATCCGTAGCCTTGCTTTCTTTATCCTTATCAAGTTTAGTTCCATAATACATAGGAGTACCCATCGGTTTGACATTCTCAAAATGATATTTCTATATGAGTTCCTTTGTGTATTTGTCTTGACTAATTAAGATTCCTTTATTGGTTTGCCTAATTTGCAACCTAAGAAAGAAAGATAGTTCTCCCTTCATTCTCATTTCAAAATCCCCCTACATTAAGGCTGAGAATTCTTCATAAAAGGATGAATTAGTAGCACCAAGTATTATGTTATCAACATATATTTGCACAATGAGTAAATCATTTTCATTTTTCTTAATAAATAAAGTTCTATCTACCTTTCCTCTTTCAAAGTTATTCTCAAACAGAAAGTAACCTAACCTCTTATACCATGCTCGAGGAGCCTGCTTTAGACCATACAGAGCTTTGATCAACTTCATCACGTACTCAGGATGATTTTCATCTTCAAAACCTAGAGATTGCTTAATAAACATTTCTTCATTAATATATCCATTTAAGAGGGCACTTTTGACATCTGTTTGGAATAATTTAATATTTCTATAGCATGCAAAAGCAAGTAAAATTCTAATCGATTATAATCTAGCAACAGGTGCATAAGTCTCATCAAAATTAATACCTTCCTCTTGATTATAACCTTGAGCTACAATTCTAGCTTTATTTCTTATCACCTTACCATTTTCGTCAAGTTTGTTTTGAAATACCCAATGAGTTCCAATGATTGACTTGTTTTGTGGGCGAGGTATTATATTTCAAACTTTGTTTTTGTCAAACTAATTTAGTTCATCTTTCATAGCTGAAACCTAATTTTCATCAGTAAGAGCCGCTTTAATTGTTTTTGGTTCTAGTTGTAAAATAAGGGCAACATAATTGTTTTTGAAAGATGATATAGTTCTTAGACTTTCATAAGTGTCTCTTAGAATATACTGAAGTGTATCAAAACCTTTCCATTCTCTTAGTATTCTTCATTGCATAGGCTCCTGCTGAGATGAAGGAGCTTGCTCCGTCCTAGCTTCAAAAGGACCTTTCTGATCTTGATATTCAGAAGGTACTATAGGTGTAGTTTGAGTCTGTTACGTATTTTTAGGAGCCAAAGGATGTTTTTAATCATCTGAATCAATTATTGTTGTCGAGGGTAGTGCTTCATCAAATACCACATGTATTGATTCTTTTATTCTCTTTATTCTTTTATTATAAACTCTAAATCCCTTGCTGGCAATACTATAACCCAAAAAAATAGCTTCATCTGATCTTGCATCAAATTTTCCAAGGTTGTCTTTTCCATTATTTATAACAAAGCACTTGTAACCACACACTCGAAAATAAACAACATTTAGTTTTCTTCCTTTCCATAACTCATCGGGGTTCTTTTTAAGAATAGGTCTTATAAGACACTCGTTAAGTATGTAGCAAGCAGTAGATACAGCTTCTGCCCAGTAACCATGTGATAGATCACTTTCACACAGCATTGTCCTGGCTATATCAATAAGAGTCTTGTTCTTTCCCTCAACAGCTTCATTTTACTAAGGAGTACTTGGGCATGAAAAATTATGAGTTATGCCATTTTAATTATAGAAATCTTCAAATTTTCTATTATCGAATTCTCCTTCATGATCACTCTGAATAGATGTAACTTTATATCCTTTTTCAATTTGAATTTTCTGTAAAACTTCTTAAAAACTTCAAAAGTATCGTCCTTATTTGATAGAAAATAAACCCATGTAAATCTAAAATAATTATCTACTATAACAAAACCATAGTATTTATCACCAAAACTTTGAGTCCTATTAGGACCAAATAAATCCATATGTACAAGTTCAAACGGTTGGTTAGTAGAAACAATATTTTTAGAAGGAAAGTTACTTCTGATTTGTTTTCCCTTTAAACATACTTCTCAAACTTGATTACTCTCAAACTTTAAGTTCGGTAGTCCTCTTACTAACTTATTTTTGGATAATTTTGATAAAATGTTCATGCTAGCATGCCAAATCTTCTATGCCAGATAAATGAATCCTTTTCTAGTGAAACAAAACACTGAACATTTTTTGAAGATATGTCTTCCAATTGAGCAGAATATATATTCTGATTTTTAGGACCAACAAAGACAATGTTGTCATTAAAATTATCAATTATTTCACAATGGGATGCATAAAAAGTGACTCTATAAATCCTTATCACATAATTGACTTACACTTAATAAGTTATGTTTCAATCCATTAACATAAATAACACTATTAATAGAAGCATAATTAGAGTCACCAACTTTACCAATTCTAGTGACTTTTGCCTTGTTTTTGTTAGCAAAGACAACATTATCTCCATCTTTTCTTTCAATATAGTTGAAATATAATATTTCACCTATCATGTGTCTTGAACAATCCCTATGAACTATCCACTGATTTTCTCTTGTCTTGTTTCTGAAGCATATCTACAGAATGTATTGTCTCATTTTAGGTACCCAAATTTTCCTGGGTCCTTTTAGGTTAGTAATTTGACCTTTTGGTCTCCAAATATACATTTAAGATAATTTCTTCATTTCCGAAGAGTTACAGGAAGGACTAATATGACTGTGTATACTATAGTAATAGTACAAAACAGATGAATGAACATTACTATAATTTTTTCTATTTATCGAGTTCTTGCTGTTTTGACTATGGCTAGTGTTGGATTTAACAAGGAAATTCTTATATCGGCTAATATTATTATTTTCATTATATCCTATTCCAACCTTACGAAAACCACCTTTACTATTCCCAAGTAATGCATCAAGATTATTCATTCCATCAATAAAATTGGCAAGATCTTTTTCTAGAAAAATGATTCTTTTAGCAAATCTTTCTTTCTCAAGTTCTAGAGTAACAACTTTTTTCTTCTAATTGTGTTACCTCAATATAATCATTTTTAAGCAGTGCATTTTCTAACTGACTTATCTTTTGTTTCAAGAATTCCTTTTCAGAGACCTTTTGCGTATTGTCATTTTTAAGAGAGATGATTTTAGACAACAAATTTTATTATCAGATTTTAATGATTTAATCTTATTCGTTAGGGATGCATCGTTAATTCTCAACCATTTTGAAATACTACATTGTTAACTTTTTATAATAATCATACAATGCATGATATGCATCTCTTAATCCATCAATTTCAATATCAGAGTTAGAATAATATACCTTATCTTCTCCTGATTCAGCCATAAAGCAAACATTGTTGACTTCTTTAGGCTCTTCTTCTTCAAAATTTTCAAAATCCTCATCTGACCAGGCTGCAGTCATATCTTGTTTTCTGTTCTCTGTTTTATCCTTTTAAAGAAGATGACATTCTGGTCTTGTGTGTCCAGGCTCTTGCAATGATATGATTTGATTGTTTTGTGTATTGCTACTGCTGCTACTGACTTTCGATAGGAACCTGCTATTTCTAATTTTCTTGTTTCCTTCTCTTTTTTTCGTTAGCTTCTTTTTGTAAAAGTGTGCATATTTTCTGACCATGAAATTGAATTCATCATCTCCATCTATTTGCAACTTAGTGCTACTTTCATCACTATTTGATGGATTTGATTCATCAATTGCTTTTAATGCCATTCCTTTTCTGTATGAGGATCCTTCATCTCGCTTAAGCTTGGCTTCATGGATCATCAAATTTCTTTTTAACCAGTTGAGTGAAATAGTATCGAGATCCTTTCCAGTTTCTAGAATTGTCACTTTAAGTCTCCATTCCTTTGACAATGACCTTATAATCTTTGTTACAAGCTCATCATTGAGATATATCTTTCCCAAGTTCTTTAAGGTTGTGATGACATTGTTGAAATATCCAAAGAATTCGTCTATAGTTTCTCCTTGTTTCATACAAATAGTTTCTTATTGATCCACCAAAAGACTTATTCTATGTTTCTTTACCTCAGTTGTTCCTTCAAAAGTAACTTGAAGTTTGACTCACATTTCCTTTGTTGTAGAATAGTAGGAATCCTTTTCATACTCTTCTGGAGATAGTGCACAAATAAGATAACGTCTTGCTTTGGCATTCAACTTTGCATTTTTTCTATCAGCATTAGTCCACACTTTTACGTCATTAGTAGTAGGAGGTGTGACTCTAACTTTGATAGATTACCAAATTTCAATATCTATAGATTGAAGATAAATTGTCATTCTCTCTTTCCAATAGGAATAGTTGTTTCCATTGAAATATGGAGGCTTTGAGACAGATTGTCCTTCAAGGCAAATTGGTTGCTATGATTTATCATGTACTGTAAAACATAATAAATGTGAAACATGATTCTGATACCAAATGATAAAACAAACACAAGCAAAAGGGGGTGAATTATGTCTGACTTAAAATTTTTGCAAGTTACTATCAATTTATGTAAACAATAAAAATTTGCTCAAATTTAACAGAAAAATTTGTAAATAAAAGGAGCCTGTTAAAGTTTAAAAATGAAAGGAGCTTATTAATGTTTAAAATGAAAGGAGTTTGTTAAAAATGAAACCTCTTGCAATATTGAAATAAAAGGAGTATATTCCAAAAGTGAAGGAGCCTCTTGTAAATTAAACACATACATTGTAATGTAGATATCTAAAAGTTAAGAGAGAGATAGAGTGACATAGTCGATTTATACTAATACGGCTTATAACGAAGCCTATGTCTAATCCTTAAGTATTCAACTTGAGTATTTCATTATAAAACTCCAAGTAGTAAATTTTGACGAGCCTCTCCAAGCTCAAAAACATATTTTTTCAAGGTTCTTCAAACTTCCACACTCGTGGTGTTTAACAAGCTTCTGCAAGCTTTCTACAAAAATGTATAAAGGATTTACTCAATGTAAGCTTCAAGAAATAACACTCTCTCAATAGAGTATTTTCACTTTCTAAGGCATAAGGAGTTTGATAAAAATATGACTTTTGAGAATATGGAAGCTGCTGAAGTATATATCAAAAGTCTGTCTGTATGTATCAAAAGTCGGAGCTAATTGTTTTAATTATGTGATTGGTAAGATCCTTTCGGATATTGTGGAATCATTTCTAATCAGTTAAGTTCACTAAGAAGGTTCCTGCAAGAAAGGAAACATTTTTCAGTTGATTTTATTTGCTTTTAAGAATTATATCGTTACTTATAGAAGGAAATAACTCCAATTTTGAATTTATAAATATTATATAATTTTCATCAAAATCATTAATATCAAACCTTAGAGTTAACAATGACACTTACCTGACTTTTGCAAAGCGGAGAGATTTGTACACTAGTTTGCCCTATAATGATAAAAGGTATTGTTTCATATCAAAGTTTTTTTAAAATGATAATTTTCATACATTCTTAACATTTGGAATGAAAATTGTTCAAACAAAAATTAGTGATAGTTTTAAATTTTGATATATTAAAATAATGCATAAATTTGTTTCAATATGTTTAAAATTAATTTATGAGTGTTTAATAATAACTAATTCTTATAATAGAAAAACTTATCTATTAAACATAAAAACATTAAAAAAATGTAGTTAGGTATGGAAGATCTATCTCATTACTTAAAAACAAAATAATTTGCTTGTTAAGAACATAATTCAATGCCTCTGATTTTGTTGCCTTAAGTTTTAAATACTTTGGATCAAGTGTGCATTGTTACTTTGGTTTTGCTTCCTATTAAAACCAATCATTGACATTGTTATCAAATAAAAACAACGTGACTACCCAAGATGTGTCTGAACTCCAACGGAGTTGTATTAAGTGTTGGAATTTTGAGTTTCTTGTTTGTTGATACAATTCAATCACCACCAAACCCCGACACCCTTCTTGAATTTGATGCTCTTTCCTTCTCATTTCTTCACTCTTCAATCTTCTCCAAGTTTTTAGCTTTTCTGGTTTTTACCTGTTGTTCTGTTCTCAAGTCTCTCACTATGTAGACTAAAGTCTGGAACTTTGAGACTTGTCGAGATAAGTCTAAGGGAAGAGAAGGGAGAATTGTTGAATTTTCGATGGCTACGTCAGTGGGTGGCGGCAGCGGTGGAGTGGGTGGTAGCGGAGGAGCTGTGGGGAGAGAGACGTGGAAAGCTCATGGAGCTTTGGTTATGGTGCAGCTATTCTACGGAGGGTATCATGTGATCACTAAAGTGGCTTTGAATGTTGGTGTCAATCAACTCGTTTTGTGTCTCTTCCCTGATCTTGTTGCTCTCTCCATTCTCGCCCCAGTCGCCTATATCCGTGAAAAGTATGCTTACATCTCATTTTCTTTCTTCTTTTCCTTTTTGTGATTGAAATTTTTTATTTTTGTTTTGCGTTTTGGTGTATGTTTGTTTTGGACTGTCTAATGTTGATTCTAATCTGTTTTAATTTTTATGACAAACATTTCTGATTTCTAGACGTTGAAGGCTGGTGAAGGGTAGTTGTGTCTGATGGACATGGAATTGCAATTCCTGAATTTTCTTTTTTCCTCTCTTTCTTGAATTTCTTTTTTGGTGAGTTTAAGTTTGTAATTGACTGAGATTGCATTTACACATTCTAATCATCTTTGTTACCGACTATCCAATACTCAGCAGTCGTTTGCTGTTCGAAATCAAAAGATGAGCATTTGGAAGTTTTTTTGAATATCTCCGTTGCATTACAATATTTGAAACTTTTAACAGAAGAATACCATTGATCTTACATCTAGCACACTAACTTTCACAAGTTCCCTTGTACCCATTTCTACTCTATCATGTCATGTGATCTCCCTTGTTTGTACTCTTGCTGTAACTCAACTCAACCAAAGCATCATCTGGTAATTATTCTGTGTTAACTTCATGGAATCTTGTGCATCTTTACTGGAGTATGATATTCGTTAATTGATGCATTGTGTACATGGTTTGCACTCTTTTAATAAATTTCAGAGGCACTGTGGATGAAACAATTTTCTTAATCTCTTTAGAGAATTTCATATTTTGATTTGTAGAAAACAAAAATAAAAGTCTGTCGGCTTCTTTTTCGTCTTGTAGAAGGACCCGAGCTCCTATTACGAGACGGTTCCTTGTGTCTTTCTTCTTTCTGGGGTTAAGTGGGTAAGATGTACTCTCTAAATGTCTCCTTTTCTTTCTGATCAAATTCTTCAATGTAGTGCTACAATGTCTTACTAATCAGTCTTTTTTCATAATCAGGATCTTTGGCAATCAGATTTTGTTTCTTATTGGTCTTAGCTACACGAATCCAACTTACGCTGCTGCAATACAGCCTTCAATTCCAGTCTTTACATTTGTTTTCGCTGTGATGATGGGGTGAGTTTAAAAAATTTTCTTTCTAGAATTGGGTGTGTGCTGGTACAAATATAGTTTAAAACATGTTCTTAACTTGTTCTTATTATGCTTTTTTATTTCTACACGTTAACTTCTTGCAGTGCAGAGAAACTGAATATATTTAGAATCGAAGGTCAAGTCAAAATTGGGGGTACGCTTGTCTGTGTCTGTGGGGCCATATTGATGGTTCTATTCCGTGGTCCAGCTGTAATTGGATTCAAGGAAGGTGACTTTTCGAGTAACGAAATAAGTGGAAGGGATCAACCAGAGCCCCATGGATGGTTTCTCTTTAGCTTTTTGGAATTTGGCCTGGAAACTTGACACCTCGGAGTTATATGCCTAATAGGGAACTGCATGTGCATGGCTGCTTTTCTAGCTATCCAGGTGAGGGTTTATTTTCCTCAGAATTTTGAAGTCAGATAAACTACTATGACTAATTTATTTTAGTTAATATTTGCATTAGATTGCTGCCAGTGGGAATGGCCACCATCAACTTAACGAGTCATGCTATGTTCCATAGTATTGAATGAATTTTAATTGGATGCTGATGTTACAAACTTGGCACCAAGGTTAACTTTTGCTTTTTCTCCATTCAAGTTAATCCTAGCTGATGAATTGTACTTTTATCTAATCTTTTAACAGTTGAACTTGTCTACTGTGTTGTCCCTTTGGCATCAGCTTGGTTTTGACTGTTTTAATTTGAACTAACAGTATTGACCTTTTAAGAATGTTTTTGAATGCTGGTTTCAATTTAAGGATGTCATCTGCTGATTAGAGTTCTCCAATCTCAGTGTAAAAGTGATATACTGTGAGAAATGTATGAAAAAATTATGCACCTTTGGTACGTAGTCTCATACACAACAGAAAGGAAAAAGGAGCTGGATAGTAGTGTTAGGAATGATATATCTTTCAGTTGAATAATTTACTTGAAATATGATATCCTGGTCACATGATTGCTGTGAGTGTCATATTTGTGTTGTTTCGTGAAGCCAACATGCTTTTTGTATTAGAATAATATTTAGTGAAAACAGTAAATCCTTCATAAATGTGAGGAAGTATCTGAGGAAATACTTGGATAGAGTGCCATTACAGTAGATCAAGTTGACTTATGTGCCATCCAAAAATTCTACTTGATTCTGATCAATAGATATAATAGTTCTTTGTGCAATTTTTTAGGGTGCATCTTCTTAGGAACCCATTTAAAGCTCAAATATTTAACACTGTAGCCATGTGAAGGAATTTGTAGTGCAATTAGGTATTTTTCCTGCCTATATTTAGTTCACACCCTCATATAGCCCTATGCCCTGCTAACTTCTATGACAAATGCTTGATTTGACTTTGCCAGTGAGCAAGTTGGCTCGAGTTCAAATTGAAATCCTTTAGCTTTTTGAACTTAACACGCTTTTGAAGAATGATCTTGTCCTCTTACACCCCTTATTGTGGATAATAACCAAGGACAATTTTTGTAAATATGGTTATTGACTAATGTCCCAGGCTATCATTTGAAGTGTATCATGAATGAATGACTGTTTATGTCTGTCTTAACCTACAGGCTGACCATAACAACTCTAGAGCACTTACAAGCAATGAGCTTCTAGTTTTTTAATTAGTTACCTGATTCTGGTGTCATGTGAATCAACATAGTGTTCTTCAAATGTATCTCGAGGAAACTTTTTCTGTTCAATATTATATTTTTGTTTCCAAGATTTACATTACTTTTCTCCTCTGGTTTCAAAGTGGGTGGATGTGTTGGTTTTGGTCACTCTTTAGCTAAGTGCAAGTTATCATTTAAAACTTTTATTGATTATCTCTGTCCTCTATATGCTCTCTCTCTCTCTCTCTCTCTCTCTCTCTATATATATATATATATATATATAGATATGTATATGTCTATGCATGTCTAAACATCTATAGCGATTGCAATTGATGAGATCCAAATATAAACCTTACAGGCTCCAGTTTTAATCAAATTCCCCCGCCAACCTTTCAGTCACAGCATACTCATATGCTTTTGGAACTCTGCTGATGGTACTTACAGCTCTCTTTACGAAGAAAGTATTAACTGACTGGAGACTGACACAGTCTGGGTTTCTGGCTGTCATTTATGCTGTAAGTTTCTGTCTGATACTAGCGAACTATTTCATTATTGCACTGCACAACTTTGCTTAGCTCTTTCTTCAAAATATTTTGAGAAGCCTTTTGTGAGACTTCTATTCCTTTTGGACAAAGCTTGCTGTCCTATGCTTTCTGCTTGCTTGACAACATGGAAGTCTTAATATGACAGTTGCCTTCTTGGATAGTGTTGCTTTTCCTATCCAAGAGGAGGATAAGATTTTTTTTTCCAATTTTGTTCCAGTTAATAGATCTAGAGCCTTATCATTCCTTCCTTTTGCTAATCACTCCACTCCTTGTTCAGATGTTCATTTCCTAGTTTTGCATGCATGTATTCACGGCTTATATGTTAATCTATGGTAAGTATTCAATGATTGCGGCACATATTGGGAGTCACCAAATTCAATATGTCTAATGTTAGTCAGTTTTGTGCTAGAGTTTCTTTTTTGCAGAAAAATATGAACATTTTTGCAATTGGTCCAAGCTGCTAGGTTGATCTGGGGAGTCCTGATTTTAAGCCAGTGTCCACATTATATTTTGAGTGAGGCATGTTGGACTTTTAACTGTCTTTAATGTTGCTATGTTCCTGATCTTTCAAAATCTGGTGTCAGAAGGGAAAAAAATGATATAAAGGGTTAAATTTATGGTGTGGCATATGAATTTGGGCCTTTTTAATTGATCTTGAGTTTAGCATGTTATATTGCAAACGTAATAAACGTTGCAAATCTTTTGGCATTAACTAGTGGTTTAGTGTCTGGCCTGTGTCCATTTTGCACCCTTCTCCATTGCTTCTTTCTGATTTTCCTAATCACGGTCCTGCATTAGCCATCTGAGTAACAGGTCTAGGATTTGTTAGGATTTCCAGTGTAATGGATGATGACATTTCTCCTTCACATATGGGATAGATTAGAAGTCCTGTCCCACACCAAGTAGTATGGCAATAATCTAATTCCAGCTTTCTGTCCGGCATGTCTTTTCTCAGGGTACTGTTGCATCTGCCCTTGTTTATGGGCTTGTTACATGGTCGAATATGATCTTGGGGCCTGCTTTGGTTGCACTCTATTATCCACTTCAACCTGCTGCATCTGCATTTCTTTCAAGAATTTTTCTTGGAAGTCCTATTTACTTGGGAAGGTTTGTCTACGATGGTTAATCTTAAATTTTTTGCACTAGTTTTCACCAAATGGTTTGTTATACTTATAATAAACCATCTCATATATATTTAGGTATACAAGTCTATCATTTTGACTCTTTACCTGGACAGTGCCAATTGGATATTTCTACAAATATTGGTTAAGGATGTGTGTGAATAAAAATTGAATATATGGGGCAATAATATTTAACATACAAAATGGTTGTAGCTGTTTAATTTGAAAAAGAAATTGAGGGGTCCCTTTGATTTTTCTGCCACCTGATGCTAGTGTGCAAGAAGGATGCTTACTTTATGTTTTTCTCTCTTGAAACAGTATAGTAGGGGGTTGCCTCATCATTGCTGGTCTTTATTTGGTTACTTGGGCCTCCTACAGAGAAAAACAAACACCTACGGCAGTTATTACCCATCTTACCACTGGGGCGCTGAACCACTTATCCATAAAAATGCAGCAATTAACAAGGGAGTGTACCAGAGGGGACATCTTGTTATTGGAGCTTCCACCACACAATATCTAGACACTAATTAATCTACCAATGTCGTATGAGTTGCAAAGTCTTCTTTTGTACAATCTTCAATTCAGTAGATTTATATTTAACTATATGCATAAGACAAGGGATCTCAGTTTGGCATGTATGAATACTTTCTGTGCAGTTATGTAAAGAGGTCTTCTTCACTTAATGGGGATGCTCTTGCCTTCGCTTCCTTCCATTCGGTGTATACTGAACAAGATCTGGGCATAAAGGTCGAGGGAAAACTTTGAAGGAATTCTAATGCTGCCAGGAGAATTTGGGATATGCAGGTTACTTGAAAATTGGAACAGTGAAACAAAACCAGTTGCTGTGGAAGTATGCTTTTCTTTTATATGCTTAAGATTGTTATTGCAACTAACAAAGCTGACCAGTTTGTAGCTGTCATTAGTTCTCTGAATTCCCACAGCAGCTATTGGCAGTTGTACGGACGTTTCCAGTATGGTTCTCTCTTACATCAAAAGATGTTTTTATACTTGAGAATAGTAAATACAGGACATACAAAAATATTATACAGTCTATTATTAAACTTCAGTAGATGAATCAGACCTTTATTGTCTCTGCCACCACCAAGCCAGTCCTCTAATGATGTTTGACGTGTTTAAGCTACTTACTGGTTTTGGGTGGAGAAACTGAGCTTAAACCAGTGAACTATAACTATTGCATACTACATTGTAATGACTGGTGAGTGTAAGGTTATGATAATCAGTACACATTGTAATCAGAACATGATTGATAGTGTTTTGAGATTTTCTAGTGTGGGTTTATTTTGCTTTTTCTCTGTTGGGATATAGACGAACTAATCTATACATAACTTGGGAAAATAAAAGTAAGCTACACATGGTTAATGATGTGCTTGTAGCATATGCATGGACTGTAAAGAAAGGGAAAGTGCTAGTTAAATGAGTACCAAATTACAAGCTTTTCAACCAGGAAGTCTTCCTACTTTTTTTTTTATAACCCTTAATAACATATTAACAACACTTTTATATTAATATAAATACATGTGCATTATATATTTTTATTTATATATGTCTTTATTTGTATTTTATTCATTGTAATTCTTTATTTATCATTATAAAAATTTATATCAAATTAGCAAGTATATTAAAATAATTTTAGTTCCATAACAATTTTGATATGTTTATAATTTTACAATGAATATTAAAATATATTAATTTATGTTAAAAATTATAATATGTCGAATTAAAAATGAAATAATTTTTATTTATTATGAATGCCAATTATTTTGACAATAATTTTAAACTTATTACTAAATTAATTAAGAATAAAATTAAATATTCATATTATTAAATTTCTAATTAAAAATCTTTTCTTTTAATATATATTTAATGATGTACACATTTCATAAATTATAACTACTTTGTTTCAGATTTTTGTATCACCTTCTCTTGCACCAATCTTATTGGAAAATAAATAAAATTTAAATCATTATCAACTTTTAATAATAAGTAAATAATATAGGTATAAAATTATCAATAATCATATTATAATCATTTGCTAGTTATAAAAATATAAATAAAAGTCGTAAAAAGGTTTGGGTTCGACTTCGACCTAAAATTAATAGGTAAAGTCTAATTTAACTTATTTTTTAACTTAGATTTGGTCTTAATTTAAAAAAAATCAAGTCTTAAATAAAGTTTTGAATTAGGGATCCATTCAACGAATTTGACCTATTCCAAACTCAACGTAGCTGATTGTGAAGTATAAGTATAAATAGTATTCATAAGTATTTAAAAAAAAATGGATCTAAAACTACAAAAGATTACAATATAATTATTAATTATATTGTACGATTTCTAAAAAAATTCATTAAAAAATTTAAAAGTTATGTAATATATTTAAAAGACCTAATTAAAAAAGTTAAATGTATTTCTCATAATAAAATAATTATGATCTAATAATTTAATAATAAAGATCGAAGTTCTTATAAAAACAGATGTTAATGTTCCATTATTATAACAAAATTTTAATATTTTACATGTTTAAATCAATCGTTTTCACATTAAACGTAGAATAAGCTTACCAGAAATACGTTTTGTAATGACTATAACAATTTTTATACATATGTATTTGATATATACATATATCAAATAATTTGCTTAAAGAATTAAGAATATTTTGATATATTATATATTGCTTAAATATTTGAAAGTGTTAAATATAATTTAAATATTATAAATACTTAATGTGTACATACTTAAAATAACTAAAACGGTAGATAATGAATCATTAAATTGATTGTAATTTTATAAATAGATGACAATTATCTTAAATTATTTTTAAATTGATATTTATTTTTAATATTACAATTATTTTGACCTTCTATGTAAAATTTGGTGATTATATTTTATATATCTATATATAAATATAAATAAATATAAATAAATATATATGTATATATATTAAAAAGACAAACAATTAATTTACAAAGAATATTAAATGAGAAAAGAAAAAAGGTGAGAGGGGAAGGGGATTACAGCTAACAATTGGAGTTTGC
>JAOQMP010000001.1:19588065-19609730 GCA_027563575.1 Erythroxylum pedicellare
ATAAAAATATATCAATATTTATTATTATTTAATGAACTAATAATAAATAAATATGAGTCTAATATAAAACTTAAAATAATAATAATAATTAAAATTGTATTTTTGAACGAGGTTGTGTCTCATCATCATCAAAAATTCTAAATTCTCCAACGCTATTTAAAGATTTGTAAACTACGTTTTCATCCAAAGTATTTGCATCAACTTCTTCTACTGCATTAAAATAAATTACAAATTAGTAATGTATAAAATTATTATCAATTGTAAACTTGTAATTCAATATACTTTAACTTAAATATGATCAAAATAAGATATGAACTAACCATCAGTAGATATTCTTAATTCATTCGTTGTAACAAGTACATTTTCTTTATAAATCACCTTTTCAAGTTCATTACAATTAAGATCAGGCGATGATCCTTCTTCTTTGATCCAAAAATCAGTATGTTCAATACAATCAATATCAACAGGATCACATGTTCTCTTTTTACTAGCCGTTCTGAATACATAATAGAGAAATTATAAAGTCAATAATACAAAAATTAATGAAATAAAATCAAAACTATAAAATACATGTTCTTCATTATCAGATTATAAGTAACAATGTAAACAAGGTCATTAAGTCTTTGATGTTCCAAATGATTTCGTTTCTTTGTATGAATACATTAAAAAATGCTCCAATTACATTCACAACCTAATGCATAAGTTGTTTGAATGAGTAACCTAATAGCGAGTTTTCTTAATGTTGAAGCACTTTCACCAAATAATCTCTATCACTCTTTTGTATTTTAAATTAATAGTTATGATAAATATAATATATATTATTAATAAGTAAATAATGAATTAAAAGTATAAAACTTACTTGGTTGTATTTTTTCATCATAAGTTTTCTTTTTGTTGATGATCTAGCAAAACTCTCTAAACCTTCACGATACAATTTAATTTAATTTATCTCTTATGATTGCTCTTCAATAGTGAAAATATCTTTGCATTCAATCACATCAAACAAATCGCCCATAATATTAATTGTACATGTGTCTCCACTATATAAGCAATAAGAATTGAGAAAATAAGCTGCTATGTGGATCATTTGAGTAAGATACTTATCTCATCGTCGGTCAATAACATCTATTTAAGGCTTGTATAATTTATCCTTCCCTTTAAAAAGATTTATATTATTTTATGAGTTTTATACGTACCATCATATATATTTCGCAAAGATGGCTTCTCATCTTAGTCAACAATCCTCAACAACATTATAAGTGGAGCCACAATCTTCACAATGATCAAGCAAGTATCCCAACATTTATTATTTAGAATAATAGCACAAACTTATTTTCCATTTTCACTATTTGATAATTTATAACTTGAAAAGTGTTTACTTGTCACTAAATTTTGAAGTAGTTGCTTGTGTTCATAAATAATTTTCAAAGGAATAGATGTAGTTGCAAACCTGGTAGCAACGAGACGCGCAATCTCAACTCAATCTTCTTACTTTTGTAACCAAGACAAAAATGTAATATGATTATACACAAAATTTGTAATCTTATATGCGCGTGAAGACTAGAAATATAGTCTGTACTACCAATATCTTTTAAAATAAGATTTATACAATGAGCAGTGTATGGAGAGCGATAAATATGGCCATATTTTGATTATAATAAGTACCCAGTTGACATATAATTAGCTGCATTATCTGCAATAAAATGCACAAATTTTTTTGACCCAACCCACTCAACAATTTGAAAAAATAATCAGATAAAGTATTAGCACTTTTTACTATATCAAAAGCATCAACAGAATTAATAAAAGTTGTTCCAATATTACAATAAACTTATAAATTAATCAAGGTTCTTTGTTTTTTATCATTCTACACATCTACCATAACAGTGCATCCTATTAATTCCCAACTAGATTTATATATATCCACAATTAACTAACGTTCCTTTTTTAAATCTTAAAGCTATGGCATGCGCAACTCATAATAAAATGATATTTTAAATCCTGGACCTATTGTTGTTGTAGCATCAATTGCTTCTTGAAAATATAGTGAATTTAAAGCATTTAAAGGAATACATGAATGATAGAACTATCTAGCCCATGCTCTTTTACATCGTAAAATAACATCCTTATCAACTATAAAACTTTTTAAACTAGGTTGAGAACCAGGAGTAGTTCTTGGAGAAAAATAAGAATCTATGTCAATAGTAGCTTTTTTTCCCCTTTGTCTAATACTTGTGGTGTTTCATCATCTACAAAAGATATATTATGAGTCTCTTTATTTTTCTTTTTCTTTTTTACTTGTTGATGTAAATATTTTGTAATCATATCACGTACATCAAGTGGTACTTTTTGCAAGAAGTAATATTACCCTTAATATCAGCAAGATGTTGTTTCATTCTAAAAATTCCTCCCCTTTAAATATTCTACCGCAAAACATACAGTTATATTGGATATTCCTATCAAATGCTTGAGAAGAAGAAAAATAATTTCATGCTGGATCGGACTTACCACAAGTAGAGGATGGTTCCATATTCTCCATTATGATTTAACTTAAAAAGTATTAAAAATAATTGGGTATACTATTGTTAGGGAAAAAGTTTACAATTTAAATAATTCTCATTATCAATTGTAATAAAGAAGACGAACAACAACAAAATGGATACACAAAAGACCAACAGATATTACTCACTTATTAAACTTTGCTCCAACAATTGCTCCACTTTAAATAACCTAACTGAAATATTGCTAGTTTTCAAATTTGGTGTTTTAGATCAAAAAATTAAATAGTTGAAAGAGTATATATAACTCAACTATCAAAACCAGAAATTGATACGAAATATAATTCTAAATATTATAGAAATTGATATGAAAGAGAGTCCTAAATGTTACATAAATTGATATAAAATAGAGTTCTAAATATTACCTATCAAATTGCTTTAAATAAACTTTGTGATTAATAAATATTTTTTAAAATATTTTTTTTCTTCAAAAGTACGATTGAATATGGGTAGAATAAATATATAAACAAACCCAACAATTAAACTAAAAATAAAAATATGTTTCTTGAGTTATAAAAATCGCTTTTTTCAATTGGGTATTAAATTTCGGGAACATATTAACTTATATTTCTATCTTATTTTACGATTATTCATTTATTTAATAAATGAGATCTAAAAAAATAAATGAATAAATATTTATAAAATATGACAAATACAATAACAAAAATAGGTGATTTGAACTCTCAAATACACCTCTCTCTTTCTTAGTTTCCCATGTCCTTTCGTCGATGGGAGCTTAAATGATTATCAGACCATTTGAAGATTGTGCATCGGTAATCGGAGGATCTGCTTTAGTCATCAATTGTTTGGTATTTTTATGAACTAATTCTATTTGAAAAAAAAGAGGCATTTTAGAGAGTTGAGGATAGACAAAGAAATATGATTTTCATATAGAAAGGTGCGCTCTTTTTGGGCAAAAGCTAGAGATGAAACGGAACGATGCCATGCTAGTGTTTCATGGTTACTTAAAAAAACACGTATTGCAGCGCAGAGGACAGATCAAGTTTGTCAGATCCGAGGTTCTAAAAACCAGACCGGACCATTTGGTCCGATCAGAAAAGGTTTGAACCGGCTGGTTTTTATACATAGAGGTTATTAGGTGAAACCGAACCGGACCACTGACCGATTTAAACCTTTTTCGGTCGAACCTTCTGGTCCGGTCCGGTTTTTAAAACCTTGGGTAAAAGACATATATCTCTTCTATATTCTAAGAAATTCTTTATTTTTTATTTTCTATTTTCTAAAAGAAAAATCTCTTCTCTAAACTTTAAATTAAAAACAACGATAAAAATGATATAGTATGAATATCAAATGTAAACTAATCAAACGTCACTGATATGGTAGCTCAATTCAACTTTTAATTACAATTAAAACTAATTAAATTAAATTTAAGATAATTATAATAAATTATTAGTTTAAATAAGATTTAATTAGTTCGCTTGTCAAATCATTATGTAAATAACATATAATTAGTCTACATCTCATGTTCATATTGTATGTATTTTATTAGTATTGTAAACCAAAGTTTAAGACAAATGATTTTTATTTCAAAAGTTTTAAATACCAAAAGTTTTTCTAAATTTTCTTCAATTGTAAGATCTTTGTCTTTTATCTGATTTCTAAATATGATGAAAAGCATCTTTTTTATATTCGATTATGAAATGTACTATAAAAACAAGAAAAAGTTTAATTTAAAAATGAAAAAAATAACAAGTAAACAATAAACAGTAAATGAAGTCTAATATTTCTTCAAAGTTTTAATTTGAAAGGGGTAATGAATTCATCGGTGCAAACCTTTGGGTATTTGTTTCATTTCAATATCAAACCTTTAAATTTTTTCAATTAAGTTAGTATCCTTTCAAAACATTAACACACTTTGGAATGTTGATTCTTTGAGTTCATTGCTATTGTGGCTAAAAGAACTAATTTTTATTTAATATTTGGACATCCACATAGAAAGTACATGGACACCCTTGTGGTTGACCCTTGACTCATAACCCATAACCTACCAAATTTATTCTAAAATAACCCACACATTTTAACCCTAATTTTCACCTTTCCCTTTTCAAACATTAGACCTATTGTTGCCATTTAAAAACATATTCTAAGTGAGAACTTGTTGTCTTCTAGAGAAGCCATCATTTGGAAAACAAACTACTCTCATCATTTGGTTTCATTCTTGGGTTAATTATTTAAAAAATTCCAAACTTTTGTTAAATTTTCAATTATAGCCAAAACTTAAAAAAAATAGTAATAAAATACCAAAACTTTCAATTTTTTAAAATTCTAGCCCAATGATAGTCTCATCATTATCTTAGTTGACGTAGCACTGCTGCATGTCAGTGGAACCCCCACTAATCAAACACGTCAGTGTCATTAAGAAGAGGTTGCCTTATTAGCAAAACAATGTCATTTCATAGTAAAATTGAAACGATGTCGTTGGATTTTGGAGAAAGCTTGTTCTTCATCAGTCTCACACCCTAAATCCCTGATTTCGTCTTCTCTCACACACTCTCACTCTCACATCGCCGTTCTCTCAAGCATAAATCCATAATTTCTTCTCGCGCACTCTCACTCTCACACCCTCATTAATAACATGTTAGTTTTGTTCTTTTCTTTTTTTTTTTGGAATTTTAGTTTCAATGTTCTTTCATTTCCCCGACTTTAGGCAATCCTGAGTTTTTTCCATCGTCTTAAGATGCTTGGTGGCATAGAATTATGTCATTGATTGCCATGTCTTATATGGCTTTTATAGCGAAGCAGTTGATATGGTATTACTGTTGTTGAATTTTGGTATGGAACCTGATAAAGCAACATTTGTTTCAGTCTTATCTATATTTTCTGCAATGGGGGCATTAGGCATTGGGAGATGGGTTGATTCTTGGATTAGATGTACTAGGTTTGTTTTATATTCACTATTTATGAAATGGTATGTTGTTGTATTAGGATTTCGATAGGTGAGGGTGCTAAGTTGTGAAGTATTTTGAAAAAGCTTTAAGAAATTTGTAAAGGTATGTTTCTGGTGCTCGAGTTAGTTTAAACATTTCAGTTTGTATCTAATCTGAAATACTACAAGCCTTTTATGAAGCCCCCTGCATATGAGAATGTGGGTTTATTATGCTATAGTAAAGAAACTAGCTTCTTTTTGTGGACTGTCCTATTTACGAATTAAAAATTAAATTATGAAGT
Organism: Erythroxylum pedicellare; assembly: GCA_027563575.1. Lineage (NCBI taxonomy): Eukaryota > Viridiplantae > Streptophyta > Magnoliopsida > Malpighiales > Erythroxylaceae > Erythroxylum > Erythroxylum pedicellare. Next base: position 19,593,813 of record JAOQMP010000001.1, read on the forward strand.
GTTAATGGTTGTATTATTCTGATGTACTCATACTGGCTATTTGCTTATCTCCTTTGCATAAGAAAATGTGGGTGAAATATATATATCAGAAGACTCAAGCAGGAGGTTTTTCTATATATATGTAAGCTTAATGGTTTCTTGTATATTATATTGCTTTTAATTTTATTTTGTCAAATGAGTAGTTAGTAACTTCTTATAGCATATTTAGTATTGGAAGGGAAAAGAGGTTAGATGAAGTAAAAATGGGAGTTGTTAAAAACGACCATATATTCAAGGGAAAAGTTGTCATTTTCTGGTTGCCCATATTCAATGCCCCAACGTAAAAGACCTATCTATCACCCATACTATATATGATATGCATCACATATAATTTGATAAATAAAGGTTGGAAAAGTACATACGATTTTGAATTGAACACATTGGAGTTTGGTAATTGCCTAAACTTCTATGTTGCTACAAATATTTTCATATGATTTGAACACTTGTATCTGACTTCATATGGCTTTATACATTTATGGTAAATATGTATAAGGACAAAGCTTGGGACGTATCGAGTGAGACTTTAAACACATGCTAGTAGTACCTATAATGACTTTTATGAATGTAATGATGGAAGCAACCTTACAGTTTCCTTTCTCATGATTACGAGCTCTAAAGGTTTTAATCTTTTTAGATAGGACATATATGATATCAGATGTTTAGCTCTTATATATATATTTGATTACTGTAGATCCTAAAGTTGAATTTCCTTTGTTGATTTATTGTATTGATCGTTCTAACATGTTTGAAGTATTTCATTACATTAGAATATAAACATTTAACGAACAGTAAAGCATAAGTTCATGAAATAGTGTTATGTGTCATGAAATGATGTGAATTTTGAACAATTCAGTATAATTGTATCATGATAGTCAATTCCTATACACCCATGGAATATAGTTTATAGGTGTAATGGTATGGACTCTCTTTACCATTTTGATTTAATTCTTTGTTGGGTGAATTTATGAAAAGAAATTATAGTAGTGTTGCATTTAAGGTAGTAATTAAATATTTGTATGATGATATTGTAACAGGATAAAGAAATATAGTAAAAAATAAAGCATATAGCTTTTGTTGGTTATGCACCTGGTATACATTTCACATAAGAAGAGTGTGAAGATGTTATTAATGGATTCAAATGTGCTATTTATTGTTTTTCTGATAGTGTAGCAAAAGCTGGAATGATATATTCTCAATCTTGTGAAGAGAAAGCATAAAATTCAACGGTAAAGATATTATTTGTTATATGTGGTAATTTAATTGGATTCAAATATAATTAATATTGATATTTCTAAATATAATACACATTTTGAATATTGATTTCCCCAATTGTAATGCTTGCTGAAGTTACGAATTTCAAATGCTAAGCCTAACATTAGTCAACATTTTTATGAATGTGTTAATACAAAAGTAAGTAATTTAATTATTGTTTGTAGCAATGACAATCGTATAAATTAATATTAATCAATATTCAAATTGAAGCTCTCTTGTAGGTACTTTGTATTTATGAAAGACATGAAAGTTTGTTTTTGTCGTAAAATATGTCAAATAAATTCTATGTGATGGTGTAAAAGTCTTGTTCAGAAGATATATTGCTATTCACAAGAAGTAAGTATGTGTAAAAATTTATGCACATTATGCAAATTTGTGATAAGTCCTAATAGTTGTGTTTATATATTTATTTTGTAGGTCTTATGCGGTTTCATAGTTCGATCGTCAAAAATAAGTACTAAAAAATGGAGACATTATAATAATTAGAAGAGCAAATGTCGTTAAGGAAACTGTAATTATTATGAGGTTGTACATTTTAGAACTAACTGTAACTAATCCAACATGGGTTTCAGTTACAAATCAAAAGGGGTTGGGAATGTGCCAAATCTATCTCCCAATTGCAACTCAATCTATATAAGAAACTGCCATAGATAATGCATTCCAGCTTGTCTTTTTAAAATAGTGAAATCAGATGTAGAAAATGCATGTAAAATTTTGATAGTGCTAAACTAAAAGGCTGTTGCCCTACTATTTCCTTACCCTATATGAAACTTTTGCTAGATTTTATGATTATTTAACTACTCAATTGAACTCAAATCTTGGGAAAACAAAATTAATATGTAATAAAGAAACTACAGTGACTATAAATGGCATCAATAATATACTTCAGCCTAAGACCTGTCTTATTAAACATGTTGAAACTCACAGATTAATGTTAGAAGTTGAAATACATGCAGACATAGATAGTAGAATACTTATACTTCAATACCTTCAATAAATAAAAATGGCAGAAAATCTCTTCCCACACTTTAGGGGGGAGTAACTAACCGGAAAAAGATAATAATCATCCATAACAACAATAAAGTCAATATCATTTCTGAAGAGTAAATTACAAAGTAAGTTAAAACAAGCCAATAAATAGGTAATAGACATTGACATAATTCTAGAAACTGAAGCAATATCCAAAAATAGAAAATAATGTGATACCATTTAGTTAGCATTACTCTTAACTGTTTTAAACAAGATACTTGGTGCAACTCTTTTAGCCATAATCATCATGTCCACATGCATAAACTTGCTCTAGCAGCTCCACAGGCATAATCCAGCTCCACAGGTGTTAGTGTATAATCACTCACACCATCCATACATAAACAGTAAGGACTTCCAATCAATCACACCATCCGCATATAAACAGTAAGGAACAACTTCAACGAAGTATGACCTGTTTCATGATCACACACGCACAAACACAAAAGAATTACCACCTGTTTCAGCAAAAGCATATATATATAAAAAAATTAGAAAAACTTTTCATTCAAACATCATACAAAAACTATAAAAATCTAAATTAACTTTTCATCCAAACATCATACAAAAACTTGAAACATTGTTGAAGGAACAAGTCATTAAATTAATCAGTTTGCATCAAAATTAAGGGTCTAGCTTGATATCCTATATCCTTACATCATAACAAAACTAGTCATTTAACATACACATTGTAGGATCATTTTCTATGCATAAATTTGTAGAAAATACATATAAGAATATGAAAATAAGGGTTAGAATGATCCAAAAAATTAATCACATCTAAAATGATATAAAATGAAACAGAACAAAATATTGAATGAATACAACAAAATATGTGAAAAGATGAACTCACAAAAGACTCCCATTTTTATATCAAATAGTTCATTAAACATGACTGAGAAAATATAGTCTTATAATTACTTCCATTTCATCGAAAAATATAACACTTTTGTCCTAAATTGTTACTCAATTTTCTTTCTTTTTCTTATAGAGGAGTTTTACCTTATCAAAACCTCTAGTGTTCTAGATTTGAATTACATGAATAACTTCTTGTGTTTTAAAACTCCTTCCATATTCTATTAAAGAAGCTTCATTTGATGTTCTCCCTTATGATGGTTTCTCGATATGAATGAATCATATCTCAATATCTCACAATAATTGCATTGAAAATTTGAAATATTGTCATATATACGTCTAAATTAATTAAGATTAGTGATAAATTGATAATAGTCATCTTAGTAGTTTCTTTACAATCAATTTGAAAATCCAAAATACAACTATTTTTTCAAACACTTACAAACTCCTCACAAAAAAGCTACTATCTTTCTTCCTGTAACTGTTAGGACACGTAAATTAAGGGAAACTTTTTGTGGAAGCACAATTTCATTTGGCAGCAGAACATTTTTAGATCATTGCATACATAAAACAAATATCAAATTCCAATTCAAACCCTAGTACATCAACATACCATTTCATAAATAATAAATCAAGAACAAACAACAATAGAGAGGAAGAGGAACAATCATACCCTAAACGGCGGTATAGAAGTCTGACAATAAAAGTCACAATTTCACAAACTTTCAGTTTTCTCCCAATGATGAATCCACTCCCTTATGAAGCACCCACTCACGAAAGAAAATTTGTTAGTTTGATGGAGCAATTCACTTTGCGATAGACGAAGCACCCACAGACAATTAGGGATTTTAGTTTCGTATTTTTGGGGTTATCGACATAAAAGAGATTAGGGATTTTAGTTACAAACTTTTAGGGCTATTGACAAAGGAGAAGAGAGTGACATTTGATAATAAGTGAAGCAATGTTGTTTTACTAATGCCAAGAAACGACATCATTTCATTAATTAAGCAACCTCTTCTTAATAACACTGACGTGCCTGATTAGTGAGGGTCTATTGACACGTGGTAGTGTCAAGTCAACTAAGATAACAGTACGAATAACGTCGGGCTAGAATTGAAAAAAATTGAAAGTTTGGGCTTTTTATTTTTATTTTTTTAAGTTCAGGCTATAATTAAAAATTTAACAAAAGTTTGGGGATTTCTTTAGTAATTAACCCTTCATTCTTCATTATAACATTTTTTAGTTTTGATGTAGTTGGATTCATTATTGATATTTATATTATTTGCATTAAAAGCTTTTAATCTTGCATGAAGATTATTTTAACTAGTTAAGGAATGATCTTGCATGAAGAAAGCACTAAATTTTAACTAGTTAAGGAATGATCTAAAATAAGTTATGGAATCCATTTATTCATATTACTTATTTAAAATTTTATGTTTGTAGCATAATGAGTCAAAAAATTGACACAAGTTTGACAACTACATTGGATCAAGAATTTTACATTTTTATAGGTTAATGAGTGTTATCCAGACTTCATAGACAAAAACAAATATTGGAAGACACTTTGTCTTTTATCCTAGATGTGGAGTGAGTTATACATTAATTAATTAATTCTGTGGATTTTTCAACATCATAATCATGATGGTTTTGTTAACTTTTTCCATCATATGTTTAATTTTGGCTTGGAGGTCATAGGTTGTTTGAATGGATGATTCGCCAATGTGTGAAAGAGCCTTGAGCATCATTCTTAGTCTACTAAAGAAGATGAATAAGCTAGAAGAACATAAAGAAATGTTGAAGTTGAAGATAAAAATTATGAGTATTACATCAGTTGTGATTATCACTGAAAATTGTTATGAATGGATGTAGAAGTAGGAAGATTAGTTTGTATTTCACTGAATATTTTAATTATGGATTTTGGAGACCCTTAATTATATGGAATCTTCAAGAATTGATGTTGTTCATTGTTTGTTGCTTTATAATTGAAGTTTATTGCTATAGCTTTTCCCTGTGTGGTGTTTTTTCCTTTTAGATAGTTGTTGTATCTATTTATCATAATTTTGTTGTTGGTATTAAACCAAAATGGATGTATAAAAGGGATCAGAAAGGTAACAAATTTCTTATCAAGACAATGTTATCTTTACTAACAGAGCAAGAAGAGAGCATGCTTCTTTCTTTTCTTTGAATGTATTTGGATCCCAAATGATAGAGTCTTGGTCATCATGTTTTGTTTTTGAAGCTTATTGTATTTAAATTGCACGACTCATCTTTTAATTTTCATGTTTTCCTCAGATATTAAGAATGGATTCAAGTGATTTTATGTTTTTAAGTTAAAAGACATTTAAAGTTTTATTTCATTTCTCAAACATATGGAATGTTCCAAAAAAAACAAGTGAAAGGCCATAAATTTACTCTAAGACTGAATCTTTCATAACAATTTAACATTGTAAGATTTTGAACAAGTGAATGCCCATATTTTTACTTGAAAACTAAAACTTTTATAGCACCTCAACATTATAAGATTTTAAATAAGTGAATAGCTTCCAAAATAGATAATGAATTTTTCTGTAATTATATAACAAAGATTAAGTATAGAGGCAATAACTATTTTACAAAAATTATAAAGATAACAACTATAATACAAAAACATTAAGATAGTAACTAATAGACAAAAATCATAAAGTTAGTAGTTGCTATACCAACCAAAAGTCATTCTTCCAAATGATTCAAAAGTCAATATTGGGACATGTTATTTTATTATTATTCTTATTCTTTACCTTGTTATATATTTATTATATTACTTATTTTTATATTTTAATTTATACATATTTATATTTATTTATTTACATGGGTCTATTAAAAATAATCTATCTATTAGTTAAGGGTAAGATTGCATACTACTAGACTTCTTATACCTCATGTATCATAAATACTTTTACTGAGTTGTTGTTATTGTTATTGTTGCTGCTGTTGTTGTTATGCAGTCTCTAATGTTTTTGATCTTGTCCTCCTCATTTTTGCATATGTTATTTCCTATGAAAAATGACAATAAACAATAAAAAAATTGACCAAAATTTTAAAATTAATTCATCAACCTGAATTAACACTTGTAACCTTTGACGAACGATAACTCGTCTTGTCACTGGTGGTTCAGAAGCCTCACCCCATAATGTTCTATATTCACAAACTGGTCTCTTTCTTTTATTTTGATATTAGTGGTTGACTTTATTCCATAATGGTAGAACTTGCTTCAACATCATATGTAGGCTACATATAGAAAGAAATGATCAACATATACAATTAAGACAAACAAATAATGTTGAAATTATTGTATTAACTTATAGTCAAACTAACAAGGCCATCAATTAAGCTTATTGTGATAATCCTTTTATTGGACATGTTCTTTTTATTATGTCCTTGTTTGAAACATGTTTGACAAGTCATTTTCATCCCCTTCCTTGACAACTTATTGTTTGTGGTAGAATTCTCCCAATTCTCCTTTCTTTTAATTTTTTGGCCTACTTGACATTTTTTTAAATGGTGGCTCGTGCTTAGTTTTATGCCAAAATACTTATCCTTCATAAACAAACGTAATACATATTTTTTAGGTAGTTCATTATTATACTCAATGGTAGTAATAGCATATGAACATAAAATTCCTGAAACATCCAAACTTCTGCAATTACATGTCTTATATCTTAAGTTCACGACATGCTTAATTTGTATTTCTCCAAACCCACTAACACCATTAGTCTTAAGTTCACAATCAATATTGAACGCATTATTAATTCTCTTTTTTTTTTGATTCTTAGACCAATCTCATCTACCATTTACTTGACATGTTTCTATTCTTACCCAATCTCTTCATCATAAGCACTATAATTTCCTCAAGCATTATGATAATGTTCTTTGTTCGAGCTTCAATAATAGTTCCATTAAATACTTTATAAAGATTATTATCCACAATATCACATTTCAATGAAGTGTTGAAATGTGCTCTTAATCATTTTTCTTTTGGAATTTTTAGCAAATTTCTATGAGCATCTTTTGACTCCTCTTCCAACTCCTTTAAGTATAAAAGTAAGTTTGGTTCATTAGATGATTTCCGACATTTCCTAGATAGTCTTTAAAATTTGAGTCCTTTGTGATCGTTCTTTATCCAATTAACAAACATGTGTCTTATACAAAACCTTACTTCAGCCTTTGGGAGTTATCTACCAAGTGCCTCTATAAGATATTGTATAACATTCAATTAACAAAAATTAGTAAATAACTAATACGAGCAACTTTATATTATAAAAGTAAATAAAGTTTAGATTGAACCTTTTGTTGATATGAAATTACTACCCATCCACCTCCATCGTTTAGATCCAAATCTTTCTTAAATAACTCTAAAAACAACTGTAAGTGTCAAAATTTTCAGTGTGTACCATAACCTACGCACAGGGAACATTTGATTGTTTCATCTCTTCCTACTACTACCAATATCTCACCTTTTATAATGCCTTTCAAAAAGCAAACATCTAGTCATATCATCCTTCTACGACCATTTGGGAATTCATTTTTGCAACATTTGAAACATATAGACATTCTATCAAATAATGGTTGCTAATTATCTCAAAGTGATAGTCTTTCAACGGTTAATAGGATTTGACCTTAAAGTTCTTTCCTATAACTCCTTAGCTTGCTTTATTTCACTTTAACACCTCCTTGCTTTTCCTTTATCACCAACTTTTGAGCCCTATAACAATCACTGTAGTCAACATTAACTCTCAAATCTTTCTTCACAAACTTCCTCAAGTCTATTAGTTTCAATGCACTAAGTCCTAGGAGATTATTAAAGTAATTCTTAACAAGCCATTTTGAATCCACACTTTTGTTGTAGAAAAAATGATTGCATATGCACTTATGCTCAAAAGCTCTTACCTACATATATAAATATGTGTAGTTACTCCATAATATAAATGATGCATAAATTGAAAATAGACATAAAATTCATATTACTTAAAAACTATTTAAATCTTTCACCAGGCTAGCTAAAATGTACCAATTGCAGTACTTACTCACATGTTTAGCTCTCACAAATTATTTGGTGTTCCTTGTAAATTTAAACTCCCTTTTTTTTCATCAACAACAAGTTTGTGGAATGCTTCCTTGAATTGGTTCGAAACCTCAAACAATACGTCAAGCTCAATGTCAATCTTTTTCTTATAAGGGTTGAAGATATGAAGTTCTGATTTATGTCTTAACCCCTCACTACATCAAAGCTATGTTCTTCTTCAGAGCTACAAGTGTCATCTGAATCAAAGTAACATGTCATATTTTCATTTTAAGCATCATTCCCATCATTGTCATCTTCATCATCATTTGCAATTTTTCTATATCTTTCCTTTTATCTATTATATTTTATAGAGATTGTCTCTTGATTCTATTTCTTTAATTTCCCTTTAAATGAAATTGTTAAATCCCTAGACAATTTTAACTCTTCATGATTTAAACTCGAATTAAAAACTCCTCTCTAATCCTTACATCATCAAATACATCCACTTCTTCCCCACCTCCATCAACTTCACCGCTATTTACATCTACATCTTCTTGTTCAACAAAAATAACATCATTTGAAACTTCTTTCTGAACATCAACAACACCATCCACATTTCTTCTAAATGTGACAAATTAGATCCATGATTAACACAGATCTCGATAACCTAATATTCTATAATAAGCTTACATGATTCCATCACACAAGCATCACTCTTTCTCACCTCCATCAACCTAACTTTTAGACTATCACGTAGCACTTCATACAAAAACTTATTTTCTTTCAATCCTTTAATAACTTCTTCAAGCATTTTGTCAAGGTCCCATTAACAAAACATATCGATTTCAATGACCCAACTTTCAATATTTCCACCCATATATTCAACATCTTCTCCATGTCTAAAATTCCAATCATAAAACATAGTTAATTTGTCATCCTAACCATCCATCTCCATTTACCTACATACAAAAATCAATGTTACGTTAAGCATAAAGGCATTTAATACAAGACAAACACTTCATTGTTGAGGCACAAGAGAAGCACTTCATTAAATACAAAACAAGCACTGCAATTAAATGTCCTAATCCTTCCATCTGATTTTGGTGTAAGACATGACATATAAATTTTCAAAAGGATAAAGTGTACTAGTTATTTGGAACAAGCCACATACTAGTTGGATAATGATGTAATGGTTACAATCTTTTAGGGAGATATATCTATTAAGAAAAGAAACTTGAAAAAAAAAACACTTTTAAACAATTCGTTTAGTAAATGGCTATCTGTATATTTAGTTCTATATGTTGATAACATTATTGAACATATAATGTCCAATTCAGTTAAAGCACATATAGCATACAAATGAGAGAAAGAGATATTAAAAAAAAAGGAAAAACAAAGGGAAATTTAGGAAGAAAAGAGAAGGAATGAAATTGAAAAGTGTTATTATTTTATTAAATAGTAAATTGTATTTAAAATTAATAAACCACAAATAAAAAAGATTGAATGTTTCTCTTTATATTTAATTTAATTTCTAATTATTTTAATTACAACTCATAAAGTGGATCTTAATAAAATTAACAAAAAAAGCACCTAAGATGAACTTATTTTTAAAAGAATATAAGTTGATTTGAGGTTTGATGATGTATTTTGAGCGCATAATATCCAACACAATACACAAGCACGACAATTATATCTGTGTGTTCAAGAAAATACATCAAGTGGATAAAATACCAGAACCAGTAATAGTAACAGGAGATATTTGTTTGTTAAATTTGGCATACACACCAATAAATGGATAAGGGGGACCACAGCGTATTCAATCAAAACTTTGGACCATGTGTCCTCTCTGTTTTTCCTAACTACACGATTTCTTGGGAATTTTTGTGGACCAGCTCTAAGTCCGACGAACGAGCACATGAATCCGAGCATCTCAACGAAAGGGAGGCAATTAAATTGTGAGACGTTGTTAAACTTGAGAAAAAGAAGTTCCTTGCATCTTATCGCTTGGTTCCTTTTCAAGATTGAATTATTAGATGATCATTTACTTAATAAGAACAGCAGATATTGAGCAGCAAGCAAGCATGTTCACTATCAATGATACTTAATGACACAAAACATCAAATTCTAAAGTTGAGAAGCAAATAAACTGGAAAGGATCAATCAGTCTGAGTGAAACATGAAGCAGTATTCGTTACTCTCAAATAATTCAGAAGTCGCTATCGAACGTATCTGACGCTTACAAGACACTCAAAGTGCTCCACGGACTGAAGATATTATTATTGCCATTCCCTGACTGGTAAAGTGTATCCATGATCCATTCACATTGTTGCGGGACCTCTTGCCTGTTACTACCATCGTTCATTAAAGCAAAGATTTTTTTTTCCCCCTTTCTTCTTCCTACAAACAAAGAGCGGCTGTTTCATCTCCAAATCTTGCAGGTGAAGAAGAAGAAATTAAATGTTTAGAAACGGTTCTAGTTGCTTTTCATTATCATCACAAGGCAGTATATTGAATGAGGAAAACCTACCATCTAGATTAGATGATCAAAGAAATGTTTAGCGTTATCATTGAATTTGTTACAGTGGGCGTACCAAGGAAAGTCTCCAACTGTGTCTATCGATCCAGATCAAGCAAAATTGCAAATGACTTTAGCCCCAACAACACATAAATGCTATTGTGGAAAGTAAGAAACAACAAACAACACAATCGTCGGCTACCAGCAGCTAACATGTTTTTTTGTAGTAAGGAGTACGTGATGATTTCCCACACGCTTCAACCTCAAGTAGCTCATCGCCTTGGTAAAATTGAATCTAAAATTGGCCGAGCTCTCGAATTTTGAATAAAGACTAATGCTCAGGTCTGATGGAGCCAACAAACCTAAGTCTGAAATCCGATTAAGGCTTTGATTTTTTTTTTTCCCCCCTCTAATCCTGAATTCGATAAAATCAAGTTTTATTTATTAACCTTATGCTAGACTTAATAGTATTCACCATCTGAAACAGACGAAAGTTGATGCATGGGCAATAACACAAGGGATCATTAAGGCCCATCGAAGAGTTCCACCTAGTGTTGATTGGTCCGAGGTGCAAAGAAAAATGTGCAAGTCACTTTTTCTTTTTTTCCAAGTTACTTTTTTTAATCCAAGTTACCTCTTCTTTTTTTTTTTCTAATTCACTTTTTTTTCTTTGTGAATTTTAAGAGTATCCCCATTCACAAGCCTAAGATTCATGTCTATGAATTTAAATGAATTAAAAGGTTCGACCACTCTGCAATCAACAGTTAGAACCAATGCATCTATAAAAGCCCTTCTTATTGGATGAAAATGATACTTTCCAAAAATCAAAATTTTAGATTGGAAGAACAATATCACTATTTTTGTTCAATAAGATATGATCGAAAACACATTATTAAATTCATTTTGAAAGCCACAGATACGGCTATAGTTCATGACCAGTTTTCTCCATGCTCTGTATCAGTTTTCCCACCCCACAAATTAATTTAAGCAAGAAAAACAACGGAGCTTCTACCTTTCTTTACAAAAATTTTAACCCCTTTTCCTCCTCAAATCTCTCAATCCAAACAAGGGAGAGATGAATGTATATTTTGTGCTTTTCTTTTTTTTGATGTGGGTATGATAAACAAAGTTTGTAACTTAAATTGCTAGCACACTACTACATTACAAAACAGATATGGTTACTGTTATTCTATCCAAATTATAAACAATGGGGCATTTGAGTCTTTAGCTTCAAACCTTCTGGTATGTCACCTTGCCCTTTACAAGAGTCCAACCTCAGAGCTCCGTTATCCTAAGCAAATGCAGAAGCTTAAAAATAATCGCAATACAGAAAATTGATTAGATAAGCAAAGAAAGAGTAATCAAGCACCAGATCACCTCGTCCAAATCTCCCCAAAATACGGTGTCAGTGCTTTGCTTATCAGTGCAAGTTGTGAACCCAGTGATGCGAAATATGTGACCGCAATTGTGCATCATTTAGGCGAACAAATAGACAGCCTCTTCGTATGGGCACTTCCTAAATACCCAATGACGACGATTAGCCCAAGAGTGGTAAGTCTACAAGTTTAAGGTCTATTTTTAGCAAGTCTTCCGACTCATCCATCCAAAAACAAGGAAGAAATTATATCTTCCATCTAGGAGAATACAATAAGAAGGATCAGATTGTATCCTATATTCAATGAACGAACAAAATATTAATGCACCTATGATGATGACCGAAAACAAATCCTAGCAATGAAGTTGTTGGAAGACTACATCACTAGAATCACCAAGGCGTACTATTGGCTCCTTAAGGTTAGCAGAATTGTGTGTCCATCCCTGCAGGTAGTCTTACAGCCTCAAATTTGCATACGCCGATAGAATAAATGTTACAGACAACAATTTCTGAAGATCAACGCCTATGAGTGTAAACTTTTGTCCACACTATACCACCTCTTTTGCGACGAACCACTCCAAAACCTTAATTAAAAGGAAGTGAAGTGAGTCCCAAGTCACTTTAAAATAACAATAAAAAATCAAAATTGCTCTAGGATCAATTTCATCAAGATCAGGCCTCCCAACAGAAATTGTCATCAACTTCCGGTAAAAATAGAACCACGTTGATGATTAAAGCTACACATTGTCCCATGTCACAACTTCACAGAAGTGAAAGAAATTCACGACAACAGGATCACCGGAACAGCACATGTCAGTAGCAATAGTACTCGGTCAAATGGAAAGGCTTAAGAGGAAAGAACTCATGGTAAAATCTAGAGCATTGCAGTAGTCGTTTCTCTGAAGTTATTCCTTCCCTGTGAAGTTACTCGAAACAGCCCCATGTTTTACAATCATAATTCATCAATAAAACCCTAAGCCACTGGCAAGTCATTTTGAAGAGAAATGAGTTCAAAAGTGGGTGACACTGTCCATAAGTTTTCTTTTCCTCCAACTCCATTCACTCATTTTCATAATCTTCATTAGACTCAACTGCACCCATTATAGACACACTACTGCATCCATCTCTTAGTTTCCTTCTAGACACATCCGAAACCTCACAGTTAGTTCCAATCAATCTGGATCCAAAAGGGAGTGATTCCAAGAAGTTGAAATAAGCATACTTGATATCAAATTGCATATCATACCCTGCCACGAATACCAGTCATTACAATCCAACAATACTATGCAGTCGGATCAAAAAGAACACAGTAAGGTAAGTTAATCTCACAATAGTTTAAAGCAATAGTGCATCCACCATCACCTGGACTTTGCCTAACATGATGAAACCACATACTTGGCCTGTATCACATGCAACAAACTATGGTTATGAATTATTTTAATCCTAACCCCTAAACCTTAAACCCTAAAAACATGGGGGGACTTACAAGTAAAGAACTTGACCAGCTTTGACGGTACATTTGAAGGGATCAGGTCCATTGAAATACAAAGGATATTTGGCCACTTCCTTCTGTCTATCCTCAGGACAAGGATAAGGATTCACACTGCTCCATGGTACATATCTCAGAGGCTCTTCCTTCTCCAACTTAAGCTGTCCTTCACTTTCCTAATAATTATTATAACTATTACTATTATTACCATAATCACAACTATCATGACATTAAATCAAAACAAACATTGAAACACAGAAGACGAAGAAGAAAAAATAAAACAAACACCTTAGAATAAATATAATGAGCAGCAGGGTAATCTCGTATGTACATTCGGTGCACATCAGTAGGCGGCAATAGCAAAAAATGCTTTTCACCCGAGACAACGACGTAGAGATTCTCGTAGTGGTCCTTATGAAACCAAGTCTCCGACTTGTGGTTACCAATCCAGAGATTAACAGCTTCCGGCAAGGAACCGATCGCCTCTGTCGCCCACGGCAAATGAGGCTCGCTGTCACCAGCCAATTCGTTGTACTCCGTACGGAAACAATCGTTTTGCTGCTGAAGATAAGCCACGGATTGGGTATTAGTAGTGTTTAGAACGAGATCGATGGCGCGAGTGAAGGGGACGCGCTCGACGTGCGCTGACGCGAAGAGGGAGTCGTTGACGACGGAATCTGCGTGGCCGTCGGGGGTAAGGTGGAGGGATACAGAGGTGTTTGAGAGGACAGCGGATAGGTAGGAAAGGTCTGGCCACAGTGATAACGCCGGCCAGTGAGCGACGGCGTTGGATATGAGGCATGGCTTGTTCTGGGAGACGAAGTCTCTGAGGAAGTGAATCGGACTGGGTGGAGAAGGTAGCGTTTCTATTGCATTGCTGTTGCTTCCTAAGCTCAGCTCTCTTACTTCGTTCCATAGTCTCTCTATTTTCTCCTCCATTTTCGTTCAAGTGAGATTAGACTCCTGTAAGTACTCGTTTGAATATTAAATAAAGGGTGATAAAATAAATAAAGGGTGGCAAAATAATCCAGGAAGACTGAATTGCTCCGATTTTAAAATGAACTCACGCTTTTTTTTTATAATTACGTTAGGTATCCTGACTTGATCGAAGTAATCGTAAGCTCTTAAGATTCTACCCCGAGAGTCCTAAAAGATATAAATTTGGAATCCCAAAATTTCTTCGGTTTTGATGTAACCTCTCTCTACTCAGCATCAGGTTTCCGTCAGTCTCTAAGTTTCTTAGTAGCTTCAACTCCCACACTGTCGCTGGAAGCGAAGCATCCGTAAAATCTGATCAAGGAGCTTTAGCTAAGGGGCTAGAATCTTCATATACTTGATTGTTCAGCTGATAATTGATCACTGACCTCCCTATGCTCAGCATCAGGTTTCCATCAGCCCCCAAGTTCCCTAATAGCTCCAACTCTCACACTGTGACTGAAAGCGAAGCGTTCGTAATTGATCCAATCAAGGAGTTCTGCCCAAAGGACTAGAGGATCATCAACAGGAATATTTCCTATTTCTCCTCATTTGATATGACTCGAACTCAACACCTCTTAAAAGAGAGAGCCTTAAATGAGGAGCTAAAACTATTTTTGTCACTCCTACTCATCAATGAATTGACACTCTTAACTTTGTTTAAAGGATAAAAAGTTCAAAGTTCATTATAACAAAATTAACTCAATATTTTTAGAAATTATGTTAAGAACTCAATTAATTTATTTATATGGTTAATTTTCTTCTCTTTCTAAAATACGAGAAGTGACTTTAAAAATAAGATATTTAGATCTATTAAACATTAAAATATTTATTTTTTTAATGATTAAGCTTCCTAGACTCCTTTACCTAAACAAACTTCAATTCATTTAATATTTTTCAAAAAATGTTCAACTTTTGGTTTTATTTTAATTTAAGTTTAATAAGGCTTGAGTTTGATTCATGTTGCTTAGGCTATTGGGCTTTGAAGCTGCGTGAAACTCAAAAAACAATAAGATACAAGTTTAGACTAACCTTATATTAGGTTGAGTTTATACCAGTATAATTTTTATTAGTAGATCTTTTTTTTGTAAATCTTTTCTTAGAAGAATTTTTTTAAGAAGTCACTTGACTGTTTGACTGTCATTTAAAGGTGAACTTTTAAAAAAAAGCTTCATACAGTAGATTGTTTGGCAACATAAAAATAAAAAATGCTTTTAATTTTAGCTATATTTTATTTTGTAATAAAATTTTTATGCATATAAATATTATTTAAAGTATATTAAACAATATGTAAAGCACAATATATTACTTATTATATAATTTTAAACCAT
>JAOQMP010000001.1:19619201-19651879 GCA_027563575.1 Erythroxylum pedicellare
ATTGAATTGGTGTGTATTAGAATTTAATTTCACATTTTTTGAGACATTTTGGATATTTTGTAGATTTATCAAAATTTTAAGGAATTTTAGACTAGGAAAAATATAGAAATAAGAGACAAATATAAGTGTGACAATTGTATTAGAAATTAATTAACAAATGGACTAATTATGGATTAACAATTGGACAAATTACTATGTGACAAATGGAGTAATTAGTAAGTGACATATGGGCTAATTAAATGGGTGGCAAATGTAAGACATGCCAAAGGAAATGTGTTAATGAGGGATGGAGCCACCTAGTCACGTTTAAGAAAGTTTCTGCAGCTCCTTTGTTTTGTCTCCACCGAAAACACTATCTTCCTTCTTGCTCATCCATCGTTTAAACACTTAACTTCAACATTTTTGTTGTTATTGGCTTACCCACGTTACACCTTGCAAGTCTTCTTCCATTTGAGGGTTTTGAATGTTACAAAATCTTTTTGTAATCTAACACCGAAATCTATTAGTTGCTCTCCCCATTTTTGGAAATTTTTGCCCAAGTGAGAAACTTAAGACAATTAAGTTTTATGCATGTTTTAATGTTTTAAATGGATGCATGAGTGAATGGTGTATATGTTCACTTGTGGATTGTTGCATGAATAAATGGTGTCGATGCATATGTGGGCGGTGAAAGAAGAAGCAAATTCGGTGATATGATTAACAAGATGAAGGGTTATATTCATTGGAATATGATATATGCAGTATTTTATTGAATATACATCTGTATTTAGGGCATAACTTGATCTGTGAATATCCAAATTAGATGAGTTTAATTCATAGTAAACTAGAGACATAGAACTACATTTTTCATGAAAGAATCGAATTCAAAATATGTCTTTAAGAGTCTGGAAATTTGGCTTGAAACTGAAATTGTGCAGAAAGTTTAAAAACGCAGTAGTGAGAGAAAGCTTGTGTAGGTTTCGGTTTTCATGATCAATACCTTATGATCTTGTAGTTGATTGGTTTTGAGATTGTATGGGAGTAGAAATGCAAAGAATATAAATTAAAAATGCTGTAGGAACCGTGAAATAAAGAAAGAGAGAGAGAGTGCATAAAATGTTGTAAACAAATGTTGAAGATGATGAATAGTTGTGAAAATTTTCTAGTTTTGGTATTTGTAACTAATCTTGCATTTTGAGTTGTTTTAGCATAATATAAGTTGCATGGGTGTAAAAATGAAGAGAATATGAATTAGGGATGAATTAAGGAGAAGAGAAGAAGATTTGCAATTTCTGGAAAAATGGTTGTTGAAGAAGATGGGTGTTCACGATTGTTGCACCCGAAGGGTTGACTCACCCTGAACAACTTTGCTTCTTTTGACCATAACTTTGTCATCTGACCACCACATGACATGAGACTTAAACCAATATATTCCTAACATATTGTTCTACCTATTCATAAAAATTGGTAGCTTTTTGAATTGATTTGAAAAAGATTGATGGGATGAAAGTGAGGAAATGTGCTGGAATGCTATAAACTAGAGAATTTTCATTAAACATGCTTCGGTATTTTGGTTATATTTTGATCTTTAGATTTTCAAATGAGTTGATTCTTTATTCAGATTAAACTTGAGACATATGTCTACAACTTTCTTGAAGAAGTCAAATTTTAATTTTGTCTATAAGACTTTCATAAGTGGCATGAAATTGAGTCTTGGGACAGAAATCATATCCTATTTTATTGAATAAATTGTATTGATGTAGCAGAATTAGGCTAAGGTGTCTTCACCAAAGTTGTATCTTTTTCTCTTAGCTTTGAATTGGTATAAAGTTTGTAATTTGTCGATATTGGAATTGAGAGATATGGGTTGTAAAACTTGAATACATGATCATGCTCTAGCCAAAATTTCTAATGTACATAGTCTGTGGTTTTTTAAGCATAACTCATTGAATAATAAACGAAGTGGTATGATCTTGGTATCATTAGAAACTTAAGACATATAGGAACAATTGTCTAGAAAAGAGTGTTATAGAAATACATCATTTTCTTGATCTTATTAATTATGCAAAGTTGACCCGAATGAGGTGCTTCCAGCAAAAGCTAGAATAGTAATTGAATGTATGCATTTTGGAACTTTTGAAGAACGATTGACGTTTACATCAGTTTACTAAGGAAATATACCTGAGAATTTGTCATGAACATGCATCATATGTATTCAGTATACATAAATGAATTCTTAATCATGCACAGTAGTGATTTGTATATGTGTCAAACGTTATACAGGAATGCATAGAGCGACCACTTCTAGATATTACTAGGATTTCGAGGCAATAAGCAATAAGGGAGCTTTTGTGAGTAATCTTAGATGGTCACACCTTACTTTGTTCTGCTTGTCGAATTTGATTTATATTGATTGTGTTCTTAATATCGAACAATGATTGTCTGAGGTGTTTGATACATGTTTATATCATTGGAAGTGCTACTTGCATGTGAATATGATTGACTACTTGTTTTGTACATGAAATGTCTAAAATGACTTTGTTTTGTTTTAAAACTATTGAGCCCTAGTTGTGGGCAAATAGGCATGTCTAGAAGGATCTACAGCTACTCTTGTGACACTTTGACGTCGAGACTTTGTTCTCTTTTGTGACACTTCGGTGTCAAGACTTCAGTCTCTCCTATGGCGCTTCGGTGTCGAGACTATAGTCTCTCCTGTATAAGTCCCGTTACCTACTTATGTAAATGGATTAGCAGTCATTTGATTTTGTATTCTGATATATGTTTGATTCTGACATAAACAAAAATTATGTTCCAATTCTGAAGGGTTATACCCTCTTATGATATTCAGTTATGTTAATTATAAAATTTGTTCTGAAATGCATTATATCTGATTTATTATTAAAGCAATCTTTTAATACATGTTTATGTTGTTACATGATTCATTATGATGAGCTATCACTTCATGTATAGATTAGTCATTACTCACTATGCTATATGCTTAGCATGGTAGATTTGCCCCATATAGGTTTGAAGAGAAGGTTATAAAGATTAGGACAAGTCAACCACAATACACAATGAAGTCTGAGTCTTATTTTGATTAAAAAATGTATTTTGAGTTTATTTTGGCATGTGTATAAAGTGTATGATTTTAAATTGTGTAAGTTTTTGTAATAACTATGTTTCAAGCTAGTTTCAATTTTTGGAACAAATTTGTATTAAGTTCATGTGATATAATGTATGTATGTTTTGAACAAGTTTGAAATGATATGTAATGTATGTCTACTTTGCATTGGTTTATGGATGACATTGAATGCTTGGGTTTGTTTGTACTAATTTGTGTGGCGTCCATATATCCTTCTAGGGGGTATGTGGGTGTCATATTGTTTGGTATCAAAGCATGGTTTAGGTGATTCTGGTATAACCAGTGTTTAATTATTACTTCTATTTGAGTGTGCAAGTTGTGTTTTGGCCTAATGTGGTATCCTATATTTTGTCTATAGAATTAACGATGGAAGGATCTCGCGATGCTGTTGACGAAGCTGCTGAGAGTAATCAGCCAGAGCAAACTCGTCCAGTAATATCGGGACCATTTAGGGTCAATCAAGGCGAAGCTGAGGTGTCACCTCCTCCTCCAACTCAAAGAGAGGCTTTGATTAAGTTGTCCTACGATATGATGACGTTATTGCATCATATGACTACACCCAAGGCTCCAATTGATCAGCTGTAGAAGTATGGAGTGGAGGAATTTATTGGGACATCTCTAGAGGAATCTAAGAGAGCTGAATTCTTAATAGAGAAGGTGAAGAGGGTGTTAGATGAGATCAGTTGTCCAGCAGAGCAGATGGTGCACTGTGTTGTCTCCCTTTTGTAGGGAGTAGCTTATGAATGGTGGAAGTTCATTCTGAGGAGTCCTCAGCTACTGATGCCTCTGACTTGGGATTACTTTGCCTAAGAATTTAAAGCTAAGTATGTGACAGAAGCTTACAAAAAGGATAAATGGAAGCAATTTCTGAACTTGAAGCAGAGAAACTTATCAGTTGCTGAGTATGATCGAGAGTTCAATTGACTCAGTAAGTATGCCCCTGAATCTGTGCTTACTGAGGAATTCTGATGTCACTAGTTTGAGGATGGTTTGCATGACTTCATCAAGGAGCATCTAGCAGCATTTACTCTGTTGCAACAAGTGACTTACCATCAATTAGTACAAGCTGCTATGAAAATTGAGAGGCAAGAGACGATCAGAAGAGAAAGGAGTCAGTGAAGGGGCATTACTAAAAAAGGCCAGTCTTTTAGTAAACGAAGTCAGGAAGGTACTTCCTCTGTACCAAAAGTTGCTCAAAGATCTGTGACTCAGGGAATGTGACAAAACTTTCCTACATCGGCTGTCTCTGGTAGGGTTTCCTTTGGGGAGCTGAGGTTCTGGTGCCCTAAAGTGCCCTCATTACTCTATTCATCATTAGGGTGTCTGTTGGAGAGCTACAGGTGCATGTTTCCGCTGTGGCAGTATTGAGTATGATAGCTAATTGTCCATTGATACAGTTTGAGATACCACAAGCCAATAGAGAGGTCTCTCATGCATCTTTTGGGACGAGGTAGAGGTTGAGGAGGATATAATCAAAATAGGACTAATCCAAGTTCCCACTCAAAAATTGTAAATTGACCAGCTGTGCCTTTTTTTTCGACTCGAGCTTATGCACTGAAAGCTTGTGAGGATCAGGATGCACCAGATGTCATTACTAGTATTGTTTCTCTCTTTATTTATGAAATGCATGCATTGATTGACCCTGGATCTACTTATTCATATATCTGTGTTAGAGAAATGTTTGATATAGAGGTGCCTATAGATCAGTTAGAGTATGACATGTATGTGACTAGTCCTCTGTGTAGTACTGTGTCGTTTAATCAAGTGTATAGGAACTGTCCTATTATGATCCAAGGAAATGATTATGTAACAGATCTGATCAGATTACCTTTTCATGAATTTGATTTAAATCTGGGTATGGATTGGTTGTCTAAGCATCGGGCAGTAATTGACTACAATGCTAAGACAGTTATGTTTAGGAGAGTCGATCAATCTGAGATAGTATTGCATGGCGTTCGCATTAGTTCTTTAACTAATATGGTACATGCTATGCAAGCTTAGAAGCTTCTCAGGAAGGGATGTGAAGCATATCTAGCTTTTGTGCTTGATTCTAAGAAGGAGGTTGGTAAATTGCTAGATATTCCAATGGTGAATGAGTTTTCAGATGTGTTTCTAGAGGAATTGCCTAGACTCCCTCCTAAAAGGGATGTGGAGTTATCTATTGAAGTTATGCCTGGCATTGCTCCCATATCCAGAGCACCGTATAGAATGACTCCTACTGAACTGAAGGAGTTGAAGGTGCAGTTACAGGAGCTTCTAGATAAAGGGTTTATTTGACCTAGTGTGTCACTATTGGGAGCACCGGTGTTGTTTGTTAAGAAGAAGGATAAAACACTATGGATGTGCATCAACTACAGATAACTGAATGAAGTCACGGTGAAGAATAAGTATCCATTGTCAAGGATTGAAGACTTATTTGATCAGTTGAAAGATGCAGGAGTGTTTTCAAAGATAGATCTACGATCGGGGTACTATCAGCTTCGGGTAAAGGATGTGAATGTACCGAAGACTACATTTAGGACTCATTATGGACATTATGAATTCCTAGTAATGCCATTCGGGTTAACTAATGCTCCAGCAGCATTTATGGATCTGATGAATAGAGTGTTCAAGCCTTATTTGGATCAGTTTGTTGTGGTGTTTATTAATGATATCTTAGTCTATTCTAGGAATGAACAGGATCATACTGAGCATCTCTGAATTGTATTATAGACTCTGAGGGAAAGATAGTTGTATACTAAGATGAGTAAGTATGATTTCAGGCTTCGGGAGATATCATTTTTGGGACATGTTGTCTCTTCTGAAGGAATTAGAGTTGATCATAGTAAGATAGAAGCGATTGTTAATTAGAAGCTACCACAGAATGTAACAGAAGTGAGAAGTTTTTTGGATCTGGCTGGTTATTGTCGTCAGTTTCTTAAGGGATTCTCGGTGATAACATCCCTTTAACTAAACTGTTATGGAAGGGAGTGAAGTATGAATGGTCTGATAAATGTCAGAGTAGTTTTGATCAGTTGAAAAGTATGCTTACTAAAGCTCCTGTATTAGTTCAACCTACTTCTGGTAAGGAGTATGCTATATATACTGATGCATCTGGAATTGGTTTAGGTTGTGTTTTGATGCAGGAAGGAAAAGTAATTGCTTATGCCTCTAGGCAACTAAAGACTCATGAATAGAATTACCCTACACATGATCTAGAGCTTGCAGCAGTAGTGTTTGCCTTAAAAATTTGGCGACACTACCTGTATGGTGAAAGGTGTAGAATTTTCACAAATCATAAGAGCTTGAAGTATCTGCTTACCCAGAAGGAACTCAATCTGAGACAACAACATTGGTAGAATTATTTAAAGACTATGATTGTATTGTGGACTACCATCCGGGTAAGGCTAATGTTATAGCTGATGCCTTTAGTCGAAAGATCGTCTCAGCATTATCACTTAAGCAGAATGGATGGAAATTGGGATCTGATGGAGCTTTGATGACTTAATTGAAAGCAAGGCCTACTTTGAGACAGGAGATTTGTGATGCTCAAAGAGCTGATGATAAGTTACAGTAACTTATCTTGGCTACTCAAGAAGGTAAACAATCTGTTTTTTTTTCTGTGTAAGGTGATGGTGAATTGTATTATAAAGATCGACTGTGTGTGCCAGCTAATGATGAATTGAAGAAGAAGCTATTGTTTGAGTCTCATAATACAGTCTTTACTAATCATTTGGGTGAAAACAAGATGTATCAGGATTTGAAGCAGTATTACTAGTGGTCAGGTATGAAACAGGATGTTGTGGATTATGTAGCAAAATATCTGACATGCCAGCAGGTTAAAGCTGAGCATCAGCTCCCATTTGGTTTGTTACATCCTATTTCTATTCCTCAATGGAAATAGGATAACATTACTATGGATTTTGTCATTGGACTTCCTCTCACTCAAAGGAAGCATGATGTTGTATGGGTGATTGTAGATAAGTTCACCAAATCTGCTCATTTTTTGCCTGTTCATCCTGACTATTCTTTAGATAGGCTTGCAGATTTGTATCTAAATGAGATAGTGAGACTGCATGGAGTACCATTGTTGATTATTTTTGATCGTGATTCTCGATTTACTTTGAGATTTTGGAAAAGTTTACAGAAAGCATTAAGTACTTAGGTTAAGTTTAGTACTGCTTTATATCCCCAGACTGATGGACAATCTGAATGAGTTATACAGATATTAGAAGGTATATTGCGGGGTTGTGTGTTGGAGTTTCTTA
This sequence comes from Erythroxylum pedicellare, assembly GCA_027563575.1. NCBI lineage: Eukaryota > Viridiplantae > Streptophyta > Magnoliopsida > Malpighiales > Erythroxylaceae > Erythroxylum > Erythroxylum pedicellare. Next base: position 19,626,570 of record JAOQMP010000001.1, read on the forward strand.
AGAGTTGGGATAATTATCTTACTTTGATGAGTTTGCTTACAATAATAATTATCAGATGAGCATTAGCATGGCACCTTATGAAGCGTTGTATAGTAGGAAGTGTAAAACTCCAGTATGATGGACTGAGTTTAGTGAAAACAAGATGATCGGGCCAAAAATTGTGAAAGATAATGAAGAAAAGATTTAGATTATTCAGTAAAGGTTAAAAGCTGTCAGTGATCGGTAGAAATCCTATATTGACCTAAAAAGAAGAGATATTGAGTATTAGGTAGGCGATAAGGTATTCTTGAAAGTATCACCATGGAAACACATACTTCGATTTGGGAAAAAGGGTAAGCTTAGTCTGCGATACATTGGTCCTCATGTTTCTATATTGAGAAGATATCGGTCTAATGTTACACAAAAGATTCCTATGCAAGAAATTTAAGTGCAACCAGATTTGTCTTATGAAGAAAGGCCAATTTCTATATTAGCCAGAGAAGTTAAACAACTTAGAAACAAGTCAGTACCTTTGGTAAAAGTCTTCTGGCAACACCATGGACTTGAGGAAGCAATATGGGAACCAGAGGAAACCATGAAAGTATCCGCAATTATTTAGATTAGGTATAAATTTCGAGGACGAAATTTCATAAGGGGGAAGAATTGTAACATCCCATATTAGGGGTTAGAAAATTTAGGAATTTCCAGTACATCATATGCTTTGCATAATTGAGTATTCGCTGATATGTGCATATGAATTTTGACATATACAAATAATTGTACATGCATTCATGACATTTTTCGGGTATAATTAGTTTCTAAATGCGATTAAAAAGTGAATTGTCGATTATTTATGTTAAAAATTTATTTGGAGACTATTAGCATTATTTCTCAATTTTTGGTGAATTTTCAAAAAATTTTGAAATTTTCTAAAATTTTAGACTAGAAAAAATATTAAAATAATGGACCAATTATATTGTGAAATGTGGCAGCTTATAGATGAGACAAATAATTCACATGCATGGTGACATGTGGAGAGGTGTTATACATGCACGTGGTTATGTTTAGGCTAAAATAGAAATTATTGTAGTTATTATTGTTTTCTCCACCTTTGTTCTTCACCGTATACATCAACACCAAAATTCTTTTTGTTCATCCATCTCATCACCGAATTAGCTAATTGCTTCTGGTTGTGTATTTGGCTTTGGATTCTAATATCAAAGTAAGAACTTCAATATGAAACTTATGTTATTACTCTTTATTTTTGTTATTTCCATCCACCGAAAGTACTATGGGCTTTGTAAAGGATTTATGTTGATGATGTTTTAGTGTGTAGAAATAGATACATGCATGAGTGGGGGTAAGAAGAAGTAGTTTCAGTGATGATTAATGAGCTAGAAAAGAGGCTAAAAATGTGAAAAAGAATACAGAAAAAGAATGAAAGTGCAGAAACTTTGGTGAAATACGTGAATATAATTGTTGTTTTTAAAGTTGTGTGATCTTGAATTTTTAGAGGTCTTGATAGTGAGCTAAATGCAAATGGAAGTGGAAAAGCATGATATAGGTTCTGTTTAGGATTTGTTGTTCAACATAAAAACAAAATTTACAGTAGAGAGATAAAGGAAAAACAAAAAAAAGGTGATATCTTATATAATTTCTGTTTTTGATGTTTGTGTTTACTTTTGAATTTTGAGTTGTTTTAGATTAAGTGGACTTAGAATGGTAGTAGAAATGTGAGAGTATAAATTAGAGATGATGGGGTAAGTGGAAGAGAGGAAGAAGAGTGAAAAAAATCTGCAGTTTATGGTGAAGAAGATGAAGCCTGCATTTTAGAGAGAGAAGAGAAGACTAGTTACACCCATAAGGCTTTTTCAAAAACTGAACTGTGTTGGTTCTTTTAGCCACAACTTTGTCATCCGACCTCCAAATGACTTGATAATTGAACCAATAGACTCCTAAGACATTTTTCTTTCTCTAAATAAAAAATTTAGAGCCATCTAAATTGATTTGAAAGAGATTGATTGAATGAAAGTGAGGAAATGTGCTAGAATGTCATGATCTAGAGAATTTTCATTGAACATGCTTCAGTATTGTGATTGTATCTTGATCTGTAGAGTTTCAAATGAGTTGATTCTTAATTCAGATTAAACTTGAGACATATTTCTACAACTTTCTTAAAGAATTAGAATTTTTATTCTATCTCTAAGACTTTCAAAATTGGCATAAAATTGAGTCTTGGCTTAGGTTGTAGCACTACCAGGGATAAAAATCATGTCCTATGATTATTGAATAAACTGTATTGATGTAGGATAAATTAGACTGAGATGTCTTCAAAAAAGTTGTATCTTGTTCTCTTATCTTTAAATTGGTACAAATTTTGTAATTTTTAGATATTTTAATTAAGAGTTATGAGGTGTAAAACTTGGAGGCATGATCATGCATTAGCCAAATTTTCAAATGTACACAGTTTGTGATATTTTGAGCATAACTCATTGAATACTAAACCAAACTGGATGAACTTGGTATCATTGGAAACCTAAGACAAAGAGAGAAAACTTTCTAGAAGGAAGTATTATTTAATTACCTTACCTTCCTGATAAGAATAATTAAGTAAAGTGGACCCGAAGGTGGATTGTGAAATAAATCTGGATTGAAGGATTGAGTATGATTTCACATTATCGATAAGGTAATAAGATTAAAGATAAGAAACCCAAATTTTTAACATGAACATGCACAATACATATTCAGTATACATGAATGTGCATAATTAAATTTGTAATTGTGCACAATAGTAATATATGTTTGTATTGAATATTTTAGAGGGACCCTTAGAGCAACTGATTCTAGAGATTGCCGGGACTTCGAGGTAATAAGCAAACAGGGAGCTTTTGTGAGTAACCTAAAATGGTCTCACCTTGATTTGTTTTGTTTATTACTGAATTGAATTTGATATTGATGAATATGTCCTGAATTGTGTACTGATTCTGGACATGAAGGTCTGAGGTATTGATTGATAAATGTGATATTGAAGTGCTACTTATATATGAATATGATTGACTACTTGCTTTGCACATGAAATGTTTGAAATGACTTTGTTTTATTTTTAAAACTATTGAGTCCTAGTTATAAAAGGCATGCCTAGAAGGGTCTACAGCTGCTTTTGTGGCACTTCGATGTCTTCTGTTAATGGCACTTCGATGTCTTTTATTATTGACACTTCGATGTCGAGACTTCGGTCTCTTTTGGATACTTTAGTGTTGAGACTTTGGTCTTTTTTATATAAGTTCCGTTACCCGCTTTTATAAATGGATTTAGCATTCATTTGATTTTGTATTCTGATATCTGCTTGATTCTGACATAAACCAAATTGTATTCTAATTTTGAAGGGTTTATACCCTCTTGTGATATTCAGTTCTAATAATTATAAAAATCTGTTCTGAAATGCATTATGCCTGATTTAATGTTAGGCAATCTTTTAATGCATGCTTATGTTATTACATGATTTTATATGATGAGTTGTCACTTCATGTATAGATTAGTTGTTACTCACTAAGTTATATGCTTAGCACGGTGGATTTACCCCGCGTAGGTTCAGAGCGAGGATTATAAAGACTGGGAGAAGTCAACCTCTATGGCCAATGGAATCTAAGTCTTGTTTTGAGAAAAATGTATTCTAAGTTTGTTTTGGGCTTATATCTGATGTATATGACTTTTGAATTTGTTTGAAGGTTTGTAATAACCTTAATACATATTGGTCTTCGAATTTATGGTATGTAATATGATAGACTCAATATGAATGATATGTTATATACTAGTTGATTGCTTGAGATTTTGGGAATGCACGTATGTTATGTTTTGTGTGTTTTGGATTTAGTTTCGGTTCGATATTATCTGTTTATACTGTTTTGTGTGGCAATCATATATCGTTCTAGGAGTTATGTGGGTGTTATAATTAGACCCAAAATTGTCATCTCTATGTCTATTAAAAGTTAAATTAAATGGAACTGATAGATTATATTAGTAACAATTTTTATTAAAATTAAGATTAAATATATATAACAAATAGTTAAATAAGATAGAAATAAAATTAAAATTAAAAATAAAACTAAAATTTATAGAGTGTAAAATAGAACTGAACATAAATTTTTATTTGATTTGAAAATAAAATAGAAATTAGAAGTAAAAGTAAAACTAAATAGAAGCTATATTTTAATTATAAAAAATCACAAACTTTACACTTTTTTTATACTAATCTAAACTTTAAAAAGTATAGTTAAAATATTTCAACTTTCAATTTTTAACAAAAATAGCTCAACATTAAGCTTATTGTTAATGCAAATGGTATTTATGTCAAATTACTGTTAAATATTGCGTAACGTATAAATTTTTTAACAAATTAAAAATATCAAAATCGTTGTAGCAATCACATGATATCAATGTTAATTTGACATAGCTTATAATGTTATTCACATTAACGGACAGCTTAATATCGAGGTTTTTTTTACTAAAAATTAAAGGTTATAATATTTTAATAATACCTTTTAAAATTCTGGTACATATCGTATAATTTAATAAAATTTGAGATTTTTTTTATAATTAAACCTAGAAATATGTTTTAAGTAATGTTTGCCGACCCGACTGAAATTGGGTCGACACAAGAAATTGACTACTTGGCCCTTTCATTAGAACAATTTTGTTGCGTGTACTCGTTTTCCGCTTTTGTTCCGATCTTCGGTCTTTGAAGTCTAGAGTCTCTTTCGCTTTCACTGCGAGCCTCTCCACCTGCTGCACTCTCAGATGGTAAATTCCAATTTCTTTGATGATTTGATTTGTTTTCTTCTTCGCGAATTTCTCTGTTCTGAATATAATTCCTAATGTTCTCGCAAAATATGAGGTGGCGATAGGGTTGGCATATCTGACTATTTCGATTAATAATCCTCCATTTCTTTTCGTATTTTTGGCAACTACTTTTTCTTTTTCGGGTATTCGATCTGATTAGTATAATTTTGGAGTCCGAAATTTACCCTGAATATGCTAACCCGGACGAGGGAAGGGTGGATAAGTTGCTACTTGGTGCTTGATAATCATTAATAACTGATTTCTTAATTGGAAATCTCATAATGAGAGTTGGATTGTTTTTCAGTACCCCTGAGGCTTCTGCATCCACTTCCCAAACATTCACACTTTGATTTCGTTCTTTGTTCTTTCATTTTTCCTTCAACCCTGTTTTGGACATGCCGCTTGTGAAGCTCTCTTGTTAATTAGGAGTTTTCTAATCTTAGATTAGTGATTTGCTTGTATTTAAAGTTGAAGTTCTGCACCTACACAGTTTTTTCTCTTCTTGTGCAGGCTAATAGGCACACCATTATTCTTTTGCAGACTTCTCCAAATAGAGCAAGTAGAACTTTTATGGATTACGGTTCAATTAGTCAAGCTATGGATGGTATGCAGTACAATGCTTCCTAGCAATCATTCTATAAGTTGTCTCATTATCATTGTCTATGTTCATTCCCCTTTAACATTGTACTACCGAAACTTGTAAGTTTGTAATGCCCTAAGAAGCACAGACATGGACACGGACACGGACACGCGACACGACACGGACACGGATACGGGGACACATCAACTTCTAAAATTTGGTGGACACGGACACGGCATATATATATATTATAAAATTTAAAATTAAGAAAAAATTCAGAATTCATAAGATGATATATATTGATTGATGTGTTTCAAGACTTCCAATATCTTGATAGTTCATACATATTTGATACTTTATAAGTCCCTCTCAAAAAACATGGAGCATATATTCTATTAAGCAATGTCCGAGCGGTCTCCAGATGTGTCCAAGCTGTGTCTACCGTGTGTTAGTGGGTGTCCGACACGGACACGTGTCTGACACGCGAACACGGCTCCATTTTGCCGTGTCCGTGCTACATAGGTAATGCCTGATTCGTTGGTAATTGCCATGAGTGCTTCTCAATGGTATCTTGAAGTTCTGGGTGAATTTGATGTCTTGTGAGCCTTGAGGGTTTATATTGTGATTCAGAATATCTTCTTGGATGATAAACTGATACCGTGAAAAAGCTTGCTTTTGGGGTGAATCATTGCTAGCATGGATCTAAGAGAAGCTACTGCTTTTCAAGTATCTTCACCTTCTATTTGCACTACAAGATTTACTCTCATTGCTTTTATTTAAACACATACATGTGCTGCTTGAATTGAAGAAATCTGTTAACCACGAAATTTTGTATCTTATATTCTTCTCATTGGTCTCTGATGATATTTAAATTACCATATTTGTAGCCTATTTTAGATCGGTTAGTTGCCAATTGGTACTTGCTATACATCTTTTTGCTTAATATTTTAATAGCATTTTCTTTCTTGGATCCTCTCTCCATACTTCATGACCCCTTTCTACTACATTTGTTTGATCCATTTGTCAGTAATGAAGGTGATGAATAATTGCTTCTGCAAATGATGCTCAGGATTATCTACTCTTTGGATATATGTGATCAGATTGGATTATCGTTACTAGTTTGGGGCACTTCTTTTGGGTCTTACAGGTATTTGTGGACTATATGAAAGGAAGCTTAAGGAGATACATCCAGCCCATGCAAACATCTCTTATGACATTTCAGATCTCTACAACTTCATTGATGGACTTGCAGACATGAGCGCATTAGTGTATCTTCCTTTTCCCTGTCTCTCATCTCCTTTCTGTTTTTGCATTTGTTTGCTCATATGTTCTGCACACTGCAATGTTCCTAAAAGACTGCAATTGAACTAATAAGCAATCCTGTATCTAAAGAAAAGCTTAAGGGGTGGCATATATGGCTTGCATTCAGCCTTAAAGAAGAAAGAAATTGTTTATATATATGTATATATATGCAGATTGGGAAACTATAGGTCAAACGTGCGATTTCTAGTTGAACTTTTCACAAAATGTCTAAGTAAATCCCTACCATTATCTTTGGTACTATTTGGTTCCATAATGTTATTAAAAAGGTACTCATTGCACATTAAATAAGGTGGAAACTTGGTACCAAAAATAATAACAGAGTTTTATATAGACCTTTTATGAAACGTTGAGATACAAATTTCATCTTTGATTTATGTCTAAAGAAATCAATTTTAAAATCACGCTAACATTTGGTGGGTTCAGATAGAGCAATTGTGACACAACACATGCTAAGTTACAACGTAGTTATTAGGAATTGACAAAAATATAACTCTGTTAGGATTTAGAATTTTACTAATACTGTTTTAAAAAAGTTAAGGTGCAACGTGATACATAAATAATTGTAGGGGTTTATTTATACTTTTTGAAAGATGTTAATGTATAATTAGGACCTTTGGCTGTAAATTATGTTATTTATGTTCTAAGATTTAACTTGCAGAAAATTCTAATAATTGCAGTAGTCGATTAATCAAAATCAAGAGAAAATAATAGAAGATATGAATTAATATTGTTGTGGACGATTATTTCTGAATTATGAAAATGAAGCTTAACTGGCTGCAATGCAAGGCCTTAGTTTGCTCTAAAAATTATCGCAACTGCAAGTGTACGTGGGGGGTATATTTAATTACCATCAAATGGCTCTGCATATTCGGCGGTGGCTTTGAAGGGTTACTTTTAATGACTTCATGTTCATTGTGGTGTGGTTACTTCTATGACTTGATGTTCATTTGGCTTGCAGTTATGATCACTCCGTCCAGGCGTATTTACCGTATGACAGGCAGTGGATCAAGCAGCGTACATTTCAGCACCTTAAGAAACTGGCACATTGAGTAAACTAAGTAACTTATGTAAACTAATTAGCACCTATATTTCATCCGAAAAGATTACAGCTGGAGGAGGTCAAGTATTTAAAGGTTGTTTGATGCCGCAGTCGTACCCTGTATTTGTGTTCCTCGCATATTTCTCCACTTTGCGAATGCAAGTGACAATTATTGTAGTACTCGGCTCTAAGGACTAAGGTATTGATGAAGACGTACAGTCCTTGTTGATGTTGAAACAGTATATGTCATAAACTAGAATTCCTGCACCACTTTGTTTTGACGTCATTTAAATATTTACATTGTATTTAAATTAATATAAGTAATTATAGAATATGTAATTATTAGTTGTACTAATATAATTATTTTATAAAGGGTTTATATTAAATTAGTAAGTGTAATGTTTTATAGAAATAAATTTTAATTTATAATACTGTATTTTCAATATCTCTATGTCATTTAAATTTCAGGAAATTTAAATGATATATCTAAATCTAAAATAAAATTTAAAATTTTTGGTTAAATGTTAAACAAATTAAGTACTTACATATTCATATTTAGATATTCAATAAAAATTAATATTTTAAATTTTTAAAATTGTCTAATAACATATTAAAGAACTTTAATATTTGATAAATTATAATTATCTTTTTTCAAGTTTTTATTAATTCCTTTCATAATTGTCTTAACAAATTATAAAAATAAATCAATATTGACTATTTCTTAAAAATACTTAATCAATGTTGGTACATAACTAATAAAGAAAGATGTAAGATAAAATCTATCTGGACATGTTTACTGTTGAACTTATATAGTTATATAATGATCCTTTATTTTTAAACATGTAGTTATTGATTTAATTTTGACATATGTCTTTATTTATTTTATAGATAAATGAAGGAAAGTTCAAGTACTTCTGATAATTCAGTCTCTTTAAAAAGATTCAATTATCCAACTTGGGCTCGTGTTAAAGTGGTTTCTAAAACGAGGAACCATACCATTTGTTTCTATTATAACAAGCATTTGAAAGGTCGAAAAATCACTACATTAAACAAGCATTTAGATGAGATAAAAAATGATGCAAAGCCTTGTTAGAAAGCTAATTTTGACGTGAAATGACAAATGAAAAATTTGCTTGAAGAATATCAGCATGAGAAAGATAAAAGGCAAGAATTAAACTACGAAATTGGTAGTGGAAGTTTTTTTCAATGGTCAGGATGATGCTGAGGATGTTGAAGGTGATACTCCTATCCAGCAAGATATTATTCAATCTGATATGAGGAAGACAAAAAGATAGGTGTTTAACTTATTTGCACTAAGAATAACTCCTAGAGCGCAACTTTCAATTCACTATGCCTTACAATCTTAAAAAGTGGCTTGTAATGTGAAGATGACAATGGACTAAATAATAGTATGATTAAGCTAGGCAATTAAGCCCTGGCTTGGCTTTGTTTGGTCGAGTTCTAGCTATCTAGCCCAATCTAACTAGATCTAAAGCCTACAAGTTTTAGGAAAAATGATGTCATTTTAAGTAAAATGACATCGTTTTCTAAATTTAAAAATATTTTATGCTAGACCTAGGATTATCGGGCTTCGAACTGCCCAAGCTTGAGCAAGCTAAGACACAAGCCATATGCCTCATACCCAATCGGACTTTGGGAGGGGCCCAGGTTAGTGTAAAAATTTTTAAGCCAGACTGTCATCCCTAGGAATGATGTAGGTGTACCATTTAATGTTACTCAATCTTATTATTACCAACTTATGGTGGATGTTATTACCTTTTACAGTCCATGATATAAAGCTCTTTTAATTAATGACTACAAAGGCAATCAGCAGCTCTATTTTTTATTAGAAAGTTATTACGATGAAAGAAGAATGATTGAGGCAACTTATAGGTGTTTAATCATGTGTGATGGTTGGTCAAATAGAAGACATGAATCTATTACAAAGTTTTGGTTTATTTTACAAAGGGGACAATGTTTTTTAACTCTATTGATGCATATGGCCATATTAGCTATGTTGATACTCTGTTTCAGATATTTGATGAAATTGTAAAAGAGGTTGGGCCTGAAAACATTGTACAGTTCATCATTAACAATGATTTTGCTTATAACGTTGCTAGACAGAGGTTGAAAAATATGTATAATTATTTTTATTAAACCTCTGCACATTATATTGACTTGATGCTGAAAAATATAAGAGATCATGAATATTTTCTTATAATTGATGAAATTTTGCAATAAGCAAGAAAAATGACCAAGTTCATCTATAATCATGCATGGATCATAAAATTGATAAAAAAAAGGGTTTCACCCATGGTTGGACCTTGTGTCGGCCTGTTATTACATGATTCGTGACTAATTTCTTATCACTTCAGTGCTCTGTTCTGGTGAAGAAGGAGCTACTACAAATTTTTAAAAGTGACAATTGAATTGCATCTTACTATAGTTTAATGTTGGAATGGAGATTTCTACAATTATACTTGAAGATCATGAATTTTGGTCTTAATGTCAATTTCTTTTTTAAGTTTGTAAGCCTCTAGTGAGAATACTTCATTTAGTTGATAGTGAAGAGAAGGAAATAATGAGTTATTTTTATAATGTCATTGAGAGGGTGAAGGAAGCAATCAAGTCCAATATGAAAAATAGGTCTTCTTTGTATATATCTTATTTTGTAGTCATCAATAAAAGATAGAAAAAGCAACTTTACACTCCATTATTTGTAGCTGGAGCGTTTTTTTAATCCTACTTTCTATTTTAGACTAAGTTTTACCAAAAAACTGAAGTTAATAGGGGAATGTTATTAATTATCACAACAATTTTTTCACATGATATAATGCAAGATCTCCTTAACTTAGGAGGCATTTAAGGATGTGTTTAATAATATTAGGATGCCCATTGCAATTCTTCAAAGAGAAAATTTTAATCTAAGTATATATTTCTTCACTTTTGTTACTTGTTTAAAATTAATCACACTTTATTTTTTTTATAAGGTTCTTTTATTGTCTTATAATTACTTGGTGGGACTAATTCGAAAGTGATGTTCCAAAATTACAAAGGTATGCAATTCAAATTTTGAATCAATGCATAAGTGTAACAAGATGCGAAAGGAATTGTAGTATATTTGAATTCATCAATTTCGAGAAAAGGAATGAATTGGAACACAAATATTGAATGATATGAACTTTGTTCAATACAAGATAAAGTTTCTAGATAGCTATGTTATGATCATTATTAAGTTGAATAAAATTTCTTACAATTTCTTAACAATTTAATTTTATTTGTTTACTAGGATTCTTAATAAAATAAGTAGTTCTGTAGATCCAGTTTGTCTTGACCATATCAATTGTTTAATGGATTGGGTTTTTAAGGAACAAGGTTTAATAAATGAGAGTGATTTCAAAGAAAATCTTAAATAAAAAAGTATTGACATGTCATTTGGTTTAATGAATTTTAATGATATTGATGATAGGACTCCTCTCAATGATGAAGATTTTTTACCAAATAAAGATTGTGGTTAATGCGATTAGAGTGGATATTCGATTGAATGAAATACGAGATTTTATTATTTATTCTCTTTTCTTTTAATTTTACTTATATTTGATTTATATGTTAAATTTTATATATGCAATATAAATATAAAACTTTTAACAATGAGTATTTTTGTTTCAAGTTCTACTTCTAATTGTTTGTGTTTCTCAGCATAAACTTTTGTTGTAAATTGTAATGCTTATAGAGTTATGAACCTATATTGTTCTTACTATATGATGTTTTGATATAATTATTCTTTATTATATGATACAAATTGTAATATTTTAAATATTTTGTATTATTTTTAATTTTATATTTGTGTGATGATTAATCGATCTTTTTCTTATACTAATGGTTATTGTTTATATAAGAAATATGTGAAAGTAATGTTAACAAGAATAAAGATATTGTTGTCACTTTAAATTTATATTATTATGAGTTTTAAAGACAAACCTGATGTAAAATTAAGAATTATATAACAAAATATATTTAGAGACTATTTTGTATTTTTTTAAATTACTCAAAATAGCACCCAATATTGATCGATATTCATACGTACTGTGCTGGAACCAAATTTGATACCAAAACTGGTACTGTATTCATAATATTAAGGATGTGGATACTGTAGGAGCATAACCAATATACCAGCATTTGAAGCCTACAACTCAACCAGCTTCAGGATTGTGGTTTAAGTTTGATAACATTCCACTGACCAAATGATGAGACATGTTACATGAATTTGGAGCATGGATTGACCTACAAATGACTAGGCCATAAGCTACTCTTAAAGACACCTTAATGGAATTTTTCTCTAGAATGACTGGAAACTTACGATAATAGTTTTAAAGTCTAGGAAAATATAGGTGGCTTTGGGTTGTTAAGCTTCCTGAGGGGGGAACAATCCATAAGAAATTTATTGAAGACTTCTAATCAATCGATAGGCAAATTTGTCAAGAGTACTTCGAAATGAAGTGTTTTTCACTAAATAAAAACAACCTTCAGAGGCATTTTTAGAAAATATTTGAGAAATATTACATGTTAAATGAATTCAACGATGTTCATCTCAAGTATACATCTATTTCCTCTTTCACCGATGAACTACAACCAGAGAAATGGAGAATGATAAACTCCCGATATCGTGCCATTATAGAAATCTCATTAGGAGATATATATTAACAAACTCTGGCTACTCTCGTCAAATTACGTGAACAAAAAAAATTCTTCAAGACGATGATGTCAGAAAATCCACACTTCATATAGGCCTATAAAAAGCCATATTTGAAGATTAAATGTAAGAAAACAGTAGGATGTTTTTATAAGAAAAAGTTCCATTTTCACAAAACAAGACTGAAAGAACATTTACGTCCTCATAGAAGGAAAAGGAGAATTTTCATATTGTTTAAGAAGAGATCTCCTAGATTTAAGAAGTTAGATAATGTTATCTTTGTGGAAAACCTAGACATTATGCTAAGAGGTGTCCTAATAAATCTAGAAGAGATATGAAACTTTTAAAATCCATTGAAAGCATTATGTCGATTAGGAATGATGAAGATGTTGAGTCCGTATTTGAAGAGCATATAAGTGAACATGAAGACACTCAATTTGCAGTCCCTTTTTATGAATCTACTAAAGGAGAAGATGATTCTTTTACTGAAGGAGAAAATTCAATATTATGATGAACAAGCCTTGCCTAAAAGTAAACTCTAAGGTTACATCATACACCAGACCCTACGTAGAAAAACAACTTCTAATGAGCAAATACCATTACCCTATCAAGGCTATAGGATATATAGACACAAGCTCGTGTAAGAGTGTAATTAAGCATAAGTCCTTTCCCTTAAAGCATGGAAATCTCATCAAGAAAACTTCACTGCTACAGATGGAAAATCTTTTAAGATTGATCTCATAACTAAAGGAAAAATTGGAATAAAATTCTACCCAACTAAATTATATGGATAAAAGTTCTTGGAAACAATCTCCTAAGGACAGATGTATTGACTGGGATGCATATCTATTGTTAATTAAAGAAATTACAAATCCTACTTTAAGGCATAAGATTTAAACAGTTCCTCCAACTCCAAACTAATATCCCCCAATGTATTTGGGCTCGAAGAAGTTCCCTAGGAATATGGAAGTATAAGAGATCAATTAACGTCATATTGTCCTTAGAGTCTTGATTAATTCAAACACCTAAATCCTTTATGAAAAAATCCAAAATTCTTTGTATAATTGTAATCCAAAAGAAATTAAGCTATTAATCCTACTAGGACCACTCATCCAGGAATGATTTTAAAGGACTTGGCTCTAACAATAGAAGAATGCACCATCCTCCTAAGACTAAGGTTAATTACATCAATTAAGTTTGAATGAGGTTATCAAGCATTTTATATAGAAAAAATGGTAAAACATATTTGGGGAAAGAAAAGGGTTAGCGATTTATTAAAAGCCATTAAGCACTTTCCTCCATGATGTTTGGTTCTCTCTACCCAATATCAACACACAAATATTATTCCTAAAAGAGGTAAAAGTTTTCTCAAAATTTAATCTAAAAACTGTATTTTGGAAGATAGGGATAAAGCCAACATATTAATATAAGACTACATTTTTACTTCCCAAATGCCTAATACCAATGGACAGTCATGCCCTTTGAGCTTAAAGTAGCCCCTTCATTATTTTAAAAAGCAATGATAAAGATCTATAAGCCCATACTAGACAATGCACTTGTCTATGTTGATGATATCTTACTATTCTCAAAAGATATGGGTGAACATAAGGGCTTATTGGAAAGATTTATGGACATCATAAAAAAAATATAGGAAAATGCTCTCAGACCAAAAAATTCAGATTTGTACTAGCCAAATAGACTTCTTGATTATGAAATTCTATTATGGACATTACTAATTGAGCCCACATATCACCAATAAAATTTTCAAGTTCCCTGATGAGAAGCTCACAACAAAGCAAATCCAACAATTCTTGGGCATTATTAATTATATTCGAGATTTATCCCTTACATTACTTACTACACCACCCAACTGTCAAAGATCCTAAAAAAGAATCCTCCACTATAAGGAACATAATAAACACGAGTAGTCCAATACCTAAAGAAAGTTTCCCATCATCTACCACCACTTAAGATTCCTAACAAATAAGAATGAATCTTACAGACTAAAGCGATTAAAGAATATTGGGGGGTGCAGTCTTGATAAAAAAAATTGCATGGTAAAAGATTGTATTATGGTTATGCTGGTGGCCATATCAAGGAGTCAGAAAAATATTACCATACAATATACAAATAGTTTTATGCAGTATAAAGGATATAAAAGTTCAGCTTCTACTTAGGTCCTTACCATTTTACTATTGAAATGGACAACACATCCTCCCAAAGGTGTTAGACCCTAAGAAAAAGGCCTTAATAGATAGTTAATTGCTTAGACGGAAAGTATGGTACTCTCGTTATAAATTCTCAGTTCGACATATAAAAGGGCACCAAAACACCATTTTCGATTACCTCTCTCGACACCAAAACACAATTTAACTTCTCATTCCTTTAATAGCTATTCCTTTAATCTTCTTGATGTTTAACCTTCCCAAAGTAGCAAAAACTAAAAGAACATTTCCTACTTTCTGCAAAAGAACTTACTATCATTGAAGAAATCAATGACTTGACAAAAAGAAGCCTTTTTATTGGCTTCATCTTTTCTAAGAAAAGATAAAATTACCCTTATATCCCTCGTATTTTGACATATAAACCCCTACCTAGTTGTCTTCTTTATCAGTGAAGTTCTTCCATACGAAGCAATGTGGTACCTTTAGGTACTCTATGCACTTTTTGCATATGTTATTGCAGTTCCTCCTCTACAGGTGTACAACTACCCATGTGACTACAACAATGAATCTTTTGTCTTATTGAATTTTTTATAATGGTATTCACCATTAATGCACTAGAGAAAGGAGTTACTTAAGTCATTAATTAATACAAATTATGGGATATTCTATTAGCGAAATAAGACACGCAATGCTTCTTCATATTTCTTAAGCCTTACAACCTAACAAAAGATGGGCTCATTTACACACCTAACCAAGCAAACGTATGGAATACCTCTCTTGAATGGCCTAAGCATAAGGATAATGATTATAAGAAGTCTTAAGACGTTTTTATGTGATCTTAATAATTTTCCTAAATAGATTTTCCTATTACATGTTCCTCCTATAGTCCTTTTCTGAGAGAATTTATCCTTGGAGAACCCAACATGCTAGAAATAGATTTTCCTATTACATGTTCCTACCTTGTGCCTTATACTAGAGAATTTATCCTTGGATAACCCAAAATGCTAAAAATAGATTTTATTGAAGCATAGACTGATCCTTTATTAGTCTCAGGTTTATATTTTAAAAGACCATCCCAATCTCTTCCTCCGTACTTCCAAGATTTTCAAGATCCTGATGAAGATATGCCTAAGTTAAACGAAGAAGACTATGAGTATCTTTTTAAAAAATATGGAGACATTATAGATAATGAAGAGAATTTGTCTCCTTTCCATGAACCTAATAAGTAGAAGAACAAGTAGGTCCCATCTTTAAAATAAAAGACGCCTCGACTATGCATTATTGATGTATGCTTGTACTATTGTGTGTCTCTCCATTATGTAAAGCCATGAGTCTCTATAGAACCCTATCTTATGATAAATGTTAGTGGCTCCACTAAGATAAATTATCATACTATAATAAGTGTGCCTGAAAATGGCTCCAATTATTGTACGTTGTTTGTTTGTAATCTCTTCTACTAATATAAGTATACCATTACCTTCAGTTAGAGGCAATGGGAGAAATGGAGTTTAGTATTTCTTTACGAAGTTCTTCTAAAACACCCTTCTTTGTTGAAAGCTTGAGTTATTAATAGTTTTGCTCTTTCAGGTAGATATGAGTATGCATTGCACTTATCTCTTTAAGGGGATCTTGTGCATTAGAAAATATTGTGCCAAAAGATCATGCTAAGGCAATACTAAGAGATAACTCAAAATCGAATATCTATGAGGCAGACTTTGAGATATATGGCACCAATCATAAGGGGTTTGTTTTCTCGGCTAGCATACATGGGGCTATTTTTTAGTTAGTTTGTTAATGGATTTGTTTTTTTGTAGGCTTCTCATCAAAGAAATTAAATAGTTTGCTATTGGTATATAGGCTTAGTTGGTAATTTCCATCATAGGATTTCATACCCAAGAAGTATATTTAGTACTTCTTCAGTATGAGTAACTGGTGAGTAAGTGCCTTACGGGGATCCTTGTGTAAGTATCAAAAATAGGTGAGTTATCACCCTAGTCATCTAATTGGTCTTAGAAACTCTTTATCATACTACTTTGATGATTGCATCATCAAAAAATAAATTGGTTCTAAAAGGTTTTCTGAAATGGTTGATATAACTGGATCAAGTCTAGATGAATCAAGAGATGGTTGTATACTATTTATTCTAGAAGTTGATAGAAAGATGATGATTTTGGCTTAGGTTTTTTATGCTAATTAAAGACTTAAATTCATCATCATCATCCCTAAACCTTCTTTGAGGATGTTTTTAGGGTTAGCATTAATGCCTTCCTTTTGTATTTTCATTGTAAGAATCTTCTACTTTCAAATCTATGTCTGAAGCATCTTCTTCCCACCATCTAGAATCTAGATGAAATATAGAAGGATCCATGTCCTAAAGGAAATGACCATTTATGTGGCTAATATAAGAAAATGATACGTTTGTTTAGACATTGAATTGGAGGGTTGCTCCTGGTTTCTTTATGAGAGAATGTTAGGGAAACCATCAAGATCTATCCAGTAAGTTAAGGACTATCTTACCCTAGCCTTTTACAGATTAATAAAGCCATCTATAAGTCATTTAAAGAATGTTGGAGTAATCGTATAGATAAAGTGGTGATGAGGGGAACGTAATTCCCTTTCATAATTAGTTATTGAGGATCTAGACAATAATAGTATCTTCATGGGATCTTCCTGCCCATCATATATAAAGCATTGGTGGTAAATTTTGGGAAATGTAGATCTAGTGGATGGTTCTATAGGTGATAAATAATATAATGATGTAAGGTAGCTATGATGGTCGTAGGATCTTATTCAGCACCTATAATTTAGACCTAGACCTTCAACCATGTGGAAATAGTTGGCTCATTTAATTTGATGTTGAAATTGGTGCTATTATTAATATGTCATTTCCATTTTTGAGAGTGGTAAGGAGAGTGCTAATAAGGGGCATTTTGATACTTTGTATATGTTGTATCCAACAGGGATATTTGTGTAGTAGTTGGAATGCCTTTCTACCATAAAGGGTTAAAATTAGTTTGATTGTGATAACATGAAGATGGGTGTACCCTTTTTCTTGCCAAAACGGTATTAGTTCTAGGGGAAATTCTAGAGTGACATATTATTCTGCTAAAGTAGCTGGAAGGCCACTCTTGTCTAGTTTGGAGCTTTGAATCATTTCTTTCTATCGTGGTCTTCAGGTTGAGATTAAGGTCAAATTTTTGTGGCAAAAGATCAGGCTCATTAGTAAAGATTATAAGGACTGAGTAATGACATTTATGATCATGGATTCTTGTCTCTTCAAGAAGATGAGTTATTTCAACAAGTTTCTTGATCTTAATGGAGAGATTTCATTTTACAAAAGAGGGAAGATTAATAGGAGAAAGAGTAGAAGAAAGATGGGTAAGAACTATCACATAAGTGGAGGATGTACTTATGCTTGTATAACTTTCCCTACTAAATCTTACCACTGATAGTCTTACCATTTTCTTTAGTACGAAGCATTGTTAGACCTACACTATGCTCAAGAGTAAATGACTTTAATCAGTCTTCTAATCCCCAAGCCTTAAAATGATAGTTTAGTAGGTGATAAGGATCCCATCCAATATACCGAATAAATTGGCTCTAATGCTAACAAAGATAATACTAATAGACCAACTCAAAAGCAGCCACAGGTATGTTAGCAGAGAAAACAAATCCCTTATGATGGGTACTATATATCTCAAGGCATGCCTTTTAGATAACCGATTTTAAGTTATCTCTTAATGTTGCTGTTGGACCCCAAAATTTTCTTTTAAATTATTTTTCGAATTTAGTCATTATTTTTTATAAGATAAGTTGAATTAGAATTGTAGAATGGAAGTGTTATAATTAAATTAGAAATTAGAATGAAGTGTAGTCTTTAGATAAATTGAAGAAGGGTAAAATTGGAAGGGTAATAAAGAAGAGGGGTATTTTTGGAAGATTAGAATGGAATGTAGACTTCAAATTTAAAAGAAGAGAAGAGTGAGTGGTAGAAGAGTGGAGAAAAGAAAGAAAAGACGCGAAAGAAAGAAGAAGGAAAGAGAAGAGAAAATTATGTTGTCAAGGTAAGTTCATTTTTTTGTTCTTAATTTGTTAAAGAAGGAGTTAGGGAAAAAAGGGATTTTGTGTAGGGAATGGAAGGTTTATGTTGGCAGAAGATGATTTTAGAGAACCCAATTGATATTAGGGTTTTGTTGTTTCTTACAATTTTTATGATGTTTAAGTTTTTGTAGTTTATTAGAATGTTATGGTGAATGGAATCTTGGTTGTTTTAGGAAACGAAGAGAATCCTACCCAAGAGCAAGAGGAAAGACAACCTTGAGTTGGATTTTTGAGCAAATTAGGTGGGTAATGTATTTATAGTTATTGTGTGATTGGGAAAATTCTTGCCTATATGTGTCTATGTTTGATTACTTGAAAATTGATTTGCTTGAAAATTGAACTGTTGTGAGCGCTTGGAATGATTTATGACCATGTCATCCCTTAAAAAGGGTTATGACATTTTGAATTAAATGAAAAGAAGAAGAAGCATGAAAGTAAGAACATCTAATAAAAATGATTTGAGCATGATTATGTGCTTCTGTTTAGGTGAGAATGGAACCATTCTGTTCGTCACGTGCACGTTGACAAGAGCTTTCTCCTGACTGCCTGCTTGTGGCATATGAGCTCCGAAATTGGACTCATTATGTTCATAGTGTAAACTTCAGTTTCTTCATTATGTTTCCATGGAACCATCGAGCCATTTGATTATGCATTGCATTTGAATTGTTGAACATGGTGAATAATTGTGTGCTGTGTGAGAATCGTTAAAGCATGAGATGCTTATGTGATAATATGCTTAATTATGAGTTTTTGAGCTAAATTAAGAATGTGTAAGTTATATATATGTGTGTGTATATATATATATATATATATATCACCCCATTATTCCCTCCTCGGGTGCAGAACAAGACGATTAAAAATCTTTCCAAGGCATCGGACACTCCAAGATAGTTAGAGACTGTTGTACTAAGTTAATGATCATTTGGATAGCTATATAGGCATAATATATATATATAGGCATAATATATATATCACCCCATTATTCCCTCCTCGGGTGCAGAACAAGACGATTAAAAATCTTTGCAAGGCATCGGACACTCCAAGATAGTTAGAGACTGTTGTACTAAGTTAGTGATCATTTGGATAGCTATATAGGCATAACAACATAGAGCATACTTTATAATTTGTATTCAACTTTTAATATGTATAAGATGTGTAAACATTATTTTGTTCTAGTAATGAGATCGAATACTGAAGAAGTTCTGTTGTCATGATGATAATGATATAGGATTGTGTTGACTTTGTGATTCTTAAATTAGTATATTACATTTCAATCTTTCTGTTTGCATTGTCTGATTCAGTCTTAGATTGGATCCTTTGTTTGATTCAGTCTTAGACTGAATCCTTTAATTACTTTGTCTGGTTCAGTCTTAGGCTGAATCCTTTGTCTGATTCAATCTTGGACTGAATCCTCTTGTTGCTTCGTCTGGTTTAATCTTAGGCTGAATCCTTGGTCTGATTCAGTCTTAAACTGAATGCTTTTGATTGCTTCGTCTGATTCAGCCTTAGGATGAATCCTTCTATCTAATTCAGTCTGGGACTGAATCCTTCTGTTTGCTTTCTCTTGGTTCGTCTGATTCAATCTTGGACTGAATCCTCTTGTTGCTTCATCTGGTTCAATCTTAGGCTAAATCCTTGGTCTAATTCAGTCTTAGACTGAATGCTTTTGATTGCTTTGTCTGATTTAGCCTTAGGCTAAATCCTTCTATCTGATTCAATCTGGGACTGAATCCTTCTGTTTGCTTCATCTTGGTTCGTCTTATTCAGTCTTGGACTCAATCCTCTTGTTGCTTTGTCTGGTTCAGTCTTAGGCTAAATCCTTAGTCTGATTCAGTCTTAGACTGAATTCTTTTGATTGCTTTGTCTGATTCAGCCCTAGGCTGAATCCTTCTGTTTGATTCAGTCTGGGACTGAATCCTTCTATTTGCTTCGTCTTGGTTCGTCTGATTCAGTCTTAGACTGAATCATTTTGTGGCTTCGTCTGATTCAGTCTTGGGCTGAATCCTTTAGTCTGATTCAGTCTTAGACTAAATCTTTTGATTGGTTTGTCTGATTCAGAATTGGGCTAAATCATTTGGTCTGATTTAGTTTTAGACTGATTCCTTTGTTTAATTAGTTTGATTTAGTCTTAGACTGAATCAGAAGATTAGATCACTTCGTCTGAGGGCCATAACTTCATCGTCTGACCTCCGAATGGAGTGAATTCTGAACCAATAGGTTTCTAACACAGTTTCTTATCGTCCCATAAAGAAATTAGTATCCATTGGCATTAAGTTGAAAAGGGATTGATGAAGATAAAGTGAGGGAATTAATTCGAAGAGTATAAAGTGGTTACGAATGTAGAGTTTTTGGGATGTTATGAGAAGGAAGATAATATTTGGACAACAGAATTTATTATAAAAGATTGGGAGAGAGAAGAGTCATAGAAGTTAGTTCATAGCGGGAGAGACATGATTCATTAATTCAGACATATTGTTCAGTGTTGGAACATTAGATAATTATATCGTCTGAGAATTATTTCCCATACTCACCAATAAATGTTGCATTTAATGCCTTAAGCGCTCCAGCGCTATGTCTACCGTCTCATTTTTAAGTGCTGCGTTTAAGCGCTCCAGCATTGCGTCTAGCGTCTGAGTCTAAAGTGATGCGTTTAACGCCTTGCGCTAATGCACTAAATCTAGCGTCTAACTCTTAAGGGCTGCATTTTAATGCCTTACGCTTACGTTCTTGCGTCTGCGTCTAACGTCTCTAGCATTTCGTTTAATGCCTTAAGCGCTCCAACGCTGCGTCTATCGTCTCATTCCTAAGCGATGCATTTAAGCGCTCCAACACTGTGTCTAGCCTCTGAGTCTGAAGCGCTGCGTTAACGCTTACATTCCTTCGTCTGCATCTAACGTCTCCAACGCTGCGTTTAATGCCTTGCGCTTTCAGTGCTGCATTAACGCTTATGTTCCTTCGTTTGCAATAATTGTCGTAACCCCTACAGGCAATACGCTCTCATTTTATGATTATTGCGGACGATGGTTGGTAATGTATATGCTCACACTTTCTGAACTTCGGACGATTGTTGGCCTCCGAAAATGAGGGCCAACATCATGTGGTATCAGAGCTTAGGCTTTTAGGTTCTTAGGCTTAGAAGATGATGTGTTAAGCATTATTGTGATCTATGACTATTTGTTGCATTATAAATTGATTGATTGCATTCAATGACATGCATGTCATGCATACATGTAAGAAATAAGATTAAAATGAAATATAAGCTAATCATTAGTGTTTACATTGAAGGACTAACATGTCACCTCGTAGAAGGACACGAGGAGTTTTGCAAGGATCCATTGCATCTGACTCTCCGCCAAGATAGGAGAATACTGATGAGTCTGTAACCCCAGGAAATGTTGAGACTTCTGTAGAGCATGGTAGTGAGCCCTATCGGGTACAGACGCAAGAGTCGCCTGTTCTACAGGATCCATTACCTCCCTTGGATTCGAGACTATTTCAGGCATTTACTCAGGCCTTTGTCCAAGCCATGGGCCAGATGCCGCAGGCTTCTGCTCTAGCCCCAGTTAAGAAGGGGAAACAGTTTGATAAGTTGAGGAAGTATGGAGCAGGGGACTTCTATGGGACCACTAATCCAGAAGAAATAGAGGTATGGCTAAGGAAGACAGAAAGTGTTTTAGAGCAGATGGATTGTGAAGATGAGGAAAAAATTGTGTATGCTGCCAGCTTGCTACAGGGAGATACTCTGCATTGGTGGGAGAGTGAGTCGAGGGGTCAATTGAAACTGTCAGTGCTCACCTAGAGAGATTTCTTAGCGGTGTATAAGAAGAAGTATTTGCCTGAAATGTACATTTAATAGAAGCAAAGGAAATTTTTGAGTCTCATGCAAATGGAGATGACAGTGAGCGAATATGAGCGCCAACTTACACAATTTGCCCAATATGTAGCAGAGATGATGATGAGTGAGGCGATTAAGTACCGTAGGTTTGAATCAGGGCTGCATCTAGCCATCAGAGAAAAAGTGGTGGTGTAGAACTTTTGTGACTTTCAACAGCTGGTTGAAGCGGCACTGAGGGTTGAGAACATTGAAAACATAAAGAGTGACGTGAACAAGAAGAAAAAGGGGAGAGAACAGTTTAAGAGAGGAGGTGGTACTTCTATGCCCGAAAGGAGTGCTAGGACTCTCCCTATGCAGTTTGAGAAGAGGAGCAGTGGTGCAAGCAGGCCTAAACCTATGAGGACTTCTACTGTTTCTCATCAAGCCTCAACGGCGGGAGGCAGTAGAAAGGGAGAACGGGATAAGTTTTCTGTCCCTAAGTGTGATCATTGTGACAAGTTCTATGGAGGGGAATGCTACAGACTGACTGGAGCTTGTTTCAAGTGTGAAGAGAAGGGGCACATAGCTAGAGAGTGTCCGCGGTATGCTAGAAGAGAGGGAACTCATATGCAAGCTTCCAAGAGAATTGAGACAGTGGGACATAGGACAGTAACTGAAGTAAGCAGTTCTGAGGCAGCTAAGAGAGTGAATCTCCCAGGAAGATCAAGGGATCAAGCACCAGCTAGAGTGTTTGCAATGACATGGGAGGATGCAGAGGTTGCTCTAGAAGTTGTGATTGGTACGGTTACATTATTTGATGCTGATGTTGTTGTTTT
The DNA here is from genome assembly GCA_027563575.1 of Erythroxylum pedicellare. Taxonomy (NCBI): domain Eukaryota; kingdom Viridiplantae; phylum Streptophyta; class Magnoliopsida; order Malpighiales; family Erythroxylaceae; genus Erythroxylum; species Erythroxylum pedicellare. The sequence goes on from JAOQMP010000001.1 coordinate 19,649,939, forward strand.
GATTAATCCGGGTTCTACTCATTCGTTTGTGTCATCGAGTAGAACTGTGCATAAGAGAAATTTGAGCCCATTGGATACTCCTTTAATGGTGAGTACTCCAATCGGCCAGTATATTATTATTAGTCAAGTTTATAAAGATTGTGAGATATGTATTGATGGAGGACAATTAGTGGTAAATTTAATGTCCTTGAAGATGGGGGGATTAGATGTGATATTGGGCATGGATTACGTTAGAAAAGTATCATGCCAACTTAGATTACAAACAGAAAACAGTGGAGTTCGAACTGGATAATGGAAGAAAGGTGATATCTAAGGGAGACAGAAAGTTTAGCTCATCGAGAATTGTTTCAGCTTTGATGGCAGAGAAAATGATGAGAAAAGGGTGCGAAGCATTTTTGGTCTATGTGGTAGACACGAAGGCAGATAGAGGGAAGTTAGAAGACATGCCTATATTCATGGAATTTTTGAGTGTCTTCCTAGAGGAATTGTCAGGACTACCTCTACCAAGGGAAATTGAGTTCCCATTGAGCTTCTTTCAGGTACTGCACCAATCTCAATTCCGCCTTATAGAATGGCTCCGACAGAATTGAAGGAGTTTAAGGAGCAATTGGAAGATTTGTTAAAGAAAGGTTACATTAGGCTAAGCTCTTCGCCTTAGGGAGCTCCAGTCCTTTTTGTGAAGAAGAAAGATGGATTATTGAGAATGTGTGTAGATTATAGGAAGCTCAATCATGTTACTATCAAGAATAGATATCCACTCCCATGCATAGACGATTTGTTTGATCAATTGCAAGGGGAAGGAGTCTTCTCCAAGATAGACTTGAGATCGAGTTATCACCGGCTGAGAATAAAGGAGTATGATGTGTCAAAGATTGCTTTCAGAACACGGTATAGGCATTTTGAATTTCTAGTTATACCTTTTGGATTGACAAATGCTCTACAGCTTTCATGGATTTGATGAATAGAGTTTTTAAGGTCCTTCTTAGACCAATTTATCATTGTCTTTATTGATGATATATTAGTTTATTACAAGCATGACAAGGAGCATGAGGAACATTTGAGGGTTGCTTTGGAGACACTGAAGAAGAATTAGTTGTATGTCAAATTCGACAAATGTGAATTTTGGTTAAAGGAAGTGGCATTTCTTGGACATGTGAACTCAGAGCAAGGAGTGCATGTGGATCCGAGAAAAATAGAAGCTATGATGAAATGGGAAGCCCTTAAGAATGTAACTGAAGTGAGGAGTTTCTTGAGCTTAGCAAGGTGTTATAGACTATTTGTGGAGGGCTTTTCTATAATAGGAGCTCCACTTTTCAAATTGACAAGGAAGAATCAAAAATTTGTGTGGACAGAGGAGTGCCAAAGCAGTTTTGAGGATTTGAAGAATGAGTTTACAACAGAACCAATTTTGACTTTGCCTTCGAGTAATGATGGGTATTTAGTGTATAGTGACGCCTCAAGGAAGGGATTAGGGTGTGTGTTGATGCAAGGAGATAAAGTGATTGCCTATGCTTCTAGGAAATTGAAACCTTATGAGATAAATTATCCTACACCTGTGATGAAGTTACCTGCTATAATATTTGCATTGAAAATATAGAGACACTACTTATATGGAGTCACCACTAGGGTGTTTATAGACCACAAGAGTCTTTAAGTATCTGATGAGTCAGAAAGAGTTGAATTTTAGACAGAAAAGATGGTTAGAGCTACTTAAGGATTATGACTTGATGATAGAAAATCATCTAGGGAAAGCTAATATAGTAGCAGATGCACTGAGTAGAAAATTAACTATGACATATATGGAGATAGTGCATCTTCCTTTGTTAAAGGAATTAGCTAAACTCAGGGTGACATTGAGACAAGATGAATCTGGTTGTGTATTGGCTAATTTTATAGTACGGCCAGTGTTGAATGAGAAGATTAAGGACTTGCAGGAGCAAG
>JAOQMP010000001.1:19651979-19680372 GCA_027563575.1 Erythroxylum pedicellare
TCTTAAGCTGAATCGCTGAATCCTTGGTTTGATTCAGTCTTTTAGACTGAATGCTTTTGATTGCTTCGTCTGATTCAGCTTTAGGCTGAATCCTTCTAGACTGAATCCTCTTGTTGCCTCGTCTGGTTCAGTCTTAAGCTGAATCGCTGAATCCTTGGTTTGATTCAGTCTTTTAGACTGAATGCTTTTGATTGCTTCGTCTGATTCATCTTTAGGCTGAATCCTTCTATTTGATTCAGTCTGGGACTGAATCCTTCTATTTGCTTCATCTTGGTTCGTCTGATTCAGTCTTGGACTGAATCCTTTGATTGGTTCGTCTGATTCAGAATCAGACTGAATCCTTTGGTCTGATTCAGTCTTAGACTAAATCCTTTGATTGGTTCGTCTGATTCAAAATTGGACCAAATCCTTTGGTCTAATTCAGTCTTAGACTGAGTCCTTTATTTGATTCGTCTGATTCAGTCTTAAACTGGATCACTTCGTCTGAGGGCTATAACTTCATCGTCTGACCTCCAAATGGAGTGAATTCTGAACCAATAGGTTTCTAACACAGGTTCCTATCATCCCATAAAGAAATTAGTATCCATTGGTATTGAGTTGAAAAAGGATTGATGAAGATAAGGTGAGGGAATTAATTTGAAGAGTATGAAGTGGTTACGAATGTAGAGTTTTTGGGATGTTATGAGAAGGAAGTTAATATTTGGACAACAGAATTTATTATAAAAGATTGGGAGAGAAAAGAGTCATAGAAGTTGGTTCATAGAGGGAGAGACATGATTCATTAATTCAGACATGTTGTTCAGTGTTGGAACATTGGATAATTATATCGTCTGAGAATCATTTCCCTTACTCACGAATAAACGCTCTAGCTTTGCGTCTACCGTCTCATTCCTAAGCACTATGTTTAAGCGCTCTAGCACTGCATCTAGCGTCTGAGTCTGAAGCGTTGCGTTTAACACCTTATGCTACTGCGCTACGTCTAGCGTCTGACTCTTAAGCGTTGCATTTTAATGCCTTATGCTTACGTTCTTGTGTCTACGTCTAATGTGTTGCATATCTAATGCGACGCCGTTCCACGCTTGCGTTTCTTTCGTCTACATCTAAAGTCTCCAACACTGCGTTTAATGCCTTAAGCGCTCCAGCACTGCGTCTACCGTCTGAGTTTGAAGCACTACGTTAATGCATATGTTCCTTCGTTTACAAGGCAATACGCTCTCATTTTATGATTATTGTGGACGATGGTTGGTAATGTTTATGCTCACGCTTTCTGAACTTCTGACGATTGTTAGCCTCCAGAAATGGGGGCCAACAGTTGTCTTTACAAGATCATTTGGTATGATATTTTCTAATACACGGGACCCTCTTAGAGAGGCAAATGTAGACATACTTATATCTACCTAAAAGTGCATAACTATTGAAAACTTAAGTTTTCAGGAAGGGAAGGTGTTTTATAAGAAAGTCATGGAGAAATACTAGTGTTTATTTCCTTTTCTCTTGTTGCCTTTAACTGAAGGCAATGGTCTGCTTATATACATAAAAGAAATTACAAATATATAACATATAATAATTTGAGCCATTGTCAAATACCATCATTACAGTACAATAATCTTAGTAGAGCCATTGACATTCATCACCTTACAAGGTTCCTCAGACACACTTGACTTTACATAATGGAGACGCACAATAGTACTAGCATACATCAAAATTACATATTAAAGGCCTTTTTTATTTTAATGGTGGGACCTATCCATTCTTCCACTAAATAGGTTTATAGTAAGGAGATAAATTTTCTTTATTATATATGATATTTCTATATTTGTTGAAAAGATGCTCATAGTCTTCGTCGTTGAACTTAGGCATATCTTCATTAGGATCTTGAGAATTTTGCAAGTATGGAGGAAGAGATTGAGACGGTCCTTCGAGAGATAAATCAAAGACTAATAAAGGATCAATCCATGCTTCCTAAAATTCTATTTCTCGCATTTTGGGTTCTCCAGGGATAAATTCTTCAAGATAAAACTCAAGGGAGGTATATATAATAGGAGAATGATGTTTATGTACAAATAATTGGTGGTAGAGTTTGGAAAATGCAAATCTAATGTATGGATCTACATGCGATAAATAATATATGATGTAAGACAGCTATGACAACTGTTGGGTTTTGTTCAACACCTACAATCTGGATTTGGACGTGTATCATAGATTCTTATCTCTTTAGGGAAATGATTTATTTCACAAAAGTTCCCGATCTTGTTAAAGAGAGTTCTTTATATATAAGAGGGAAGATGAATAGGAGAAAGCTTAAAAGAAAGATAGATAGGGTCTGTCATAGAAGTGGAGGATGTACTTATGCTTGATTATAACTTTTTCTACTAACTCTTATCATTGATAGCCTTACTCTTTTCTTCAGTACAGGGCATTGTTAGACCTATACCATGCTCAAGAGTAAATAACTTTAATCAACCTTTCAATCCTTAAGCCTTAAGACGATAATCTAGTAGGTGATAATGTTTCCAGCTAATATACCAAATAAACTGGCTCTGATACCAACAAAGATAATGGTAATATAACAACTAAAAAACGACCATAAGCATGCTAGCTGAGAAACCAAACCCTTTATAATGGGTACTATATATATTAAGGTCTGCCTCTTAGATAACTGATTTTGAGTTATCTCTTAGTATTGTCTTTGAAAGACCTTTTGGTATGATATTTTCTAATGCATACGATCCTCTTAGAGAGATAAGTGAAGAGCATACTCATATCTACCTAAAAGAGTGAAATTATTGGCAACTCAAGCTTTCAAGGAAAAAGGTGTTTCAGAAGAAAGTTATGGCAAATAAATTGAATAAACTAGCTCTAATACAAATAGAAATAATACTAACATACCAACTCAAAAACGGCTAGTCGAGAAAACAAACCCCTTATAATGAGTACCATATATCTCAATGTTTGCCTTTTAGATAACTCGTTTTGAGTTATCTCTTATTATTGACATAGCATGATCCTTATGTTTGATGTTTTCTGATGCACATAATCCTCTTAAAGAGGCAAATGTAGAGCATACTAATGTCTACCTAAAAGAGCAAAACTATTGACAACTTAGGCTTTCAGGAACGAATGGTGTTTTAAAAGAAAGTTATGGAGAAATACTAGTTTTATTTCCTTTTCTCCCATTGCCTTAAGACTGCAAATTGGGTGTCTTCATTGTCACTTATTTGCTCTTTAAATACAAAATCAACCTCTTTATCATTCCTAATCAACATAATATTTTCAATGGATTTTAAAAGTTCCATGTCTCTTTGGGATTTATTAGGATACCTATTGGCATAATGTTCAAGCTTTCCATAAAGATAATATTGCTATGACTTCTTAGACCCAAGAGATCTTTTCTTAAAGAATATGACAATTCACCATTTCCTTATATGAGATTGTCGATGTTATGTCAACTTTGTTTTATGGGAAATAAGACTTTTTTCTTGTAAGAACATCTTGGTGTTTCGTTGCATTTAATCTTTAAATAGGGCTTTTTTATAAGCCTGTGTGAAATCTGGTTTTTCTGACATCATCGTCTTTAAGAATTTCTGTTGTTCATATAATTTGTCAAAAGTAGCCAGAGTTAGATGATATATTTCTCCTAATAAGATTTATATCATGTCGCAATGTAAAAAGTTTATTATTCTCTAGAGCTTTGGTTGGAGTTAATCAGGAAGAGAGGTAAAAAATGTACATATGACATTAACGTTGTTGAATCCATTAAACATTTAATATTTTCCAAACATTAAAATTTTCTAAAATTATCTCTAAAAGTCTCTTTTGTTTAGTGAATAACACTTCATTTCAAAGTATTCTTAAGGATACTAGATGCCAATTAATTGGAAGTCTTTAACAAATAACTACCTCTTAAAGCCTGACAGATAGCCTTAAAATAATTTGGGAGGATCAAATACAAGTTCGATTAACTTTGAATAAGTTGACTTAGGCCCCGTTTGGTTATTAGCTTTTCAGCTAAAAAATAGCTGGTTGAACGAATTTAGCTTATTGACTTTAATGACAAGTTGTTTTTTGTATTTGGTAATAAGCTGATTGAATACAATCAGCTGATATTTAAAAAGCTCAGAAGGAGTAGCGTTTTAGTTCAGCTGATTGTGAAAGACAGACCATGTCCTCAGATATTTACGTTCCTTACCTTCCTCAATTGATTGCGAAATAGTGATTGCAGCTTTATGAGATGCTATAAGTTGTGTCAAGAATAGAATGTAACCCGATAAACTTACCTAACTCGAGTTTTTGTAAAGATCGTGTAATAGTTACAATTACTCAACCCAATATATGGGATAAAAATAACTCTTAAGTGGAACTGGGCAAGTTGGGCAACATTCATTTCCTTTGTCAAGACATTCAACTAGTTAAAAAATACACAACAAGAAATTGCCAAAAATCTTACTATTCAAGAACCTCACTTAAACACCAAGACATTAATTCAAAGAAAACTATTTAAAAACCTTTCTCTTTGGAGTTAAAAAGTATAATTTTGATCTCAATTATTTATTTATTTTTTATTATTAGTTTTATGTTTTTTTAATCAAATTATAAACTTAATTTATGTAAAATTAAAAACATAATTTCTAAATTCTTATTAGAATATTTAACGAAATACTAATTTTTTTGAAAACCATACCCTTATAAGTTATTTTATACATCAACAGTTAATACTAAACAGCTAATTTTACTAAACATTTTTAATAAACAGCTAATATTATCCGTTGGTCAAATCAACTAATATAATCAACTATCAACTAATGTAATCCGCTATTTGCCAAACAGAGCCTTCATCTGCTTGTATGGACTTTGCATATACAAAAATACTAAATTCAACTTTCGGCCTAAATTGACTTTTTTTATTTTTAATCAAAATTTAGCTGTGAGATTATAAAATTCTTTTAAAATTAGATCTGTCAAATCAGGGTAAAAATAATTGTTATAGATTATCTTGTCCTGGAAATGTAACTGCAGGTCCAAATGCCATGTGAACGAGGCCTAGTTAGACCCATAGGTAAGTGGGGCTCTACTTTGTTCAAATGGATAGAGCAAAGCCGAAGATCAAGATGGCTTTATTTGGTCGTTGGCAGGCAGCTGTCCGCTCTGACACTAAACGGACGTCCTTTAACCGTGAAAATCAGATAACGTCGTCTCTGATTTCTCTAATCGAAAAGGTCTGTGCCAATATATTAAATTAAAGACTCATATCGTCAGCCACTCCCAAGTATGTGATCAGTTCTCCACAGCCATGACTTTTGGTATTGTATCTTCTTACTTTGCTTGATACGAAATGGTTGCAAGTGGAGTAAATCAGAAATGGAGGCTAAAGCAAAATGTTGGCTAGGTCAGGTTGCATTTATTTATCTTTAAAGAGAAATGTAATCCTCGTCATCCTCCACTTATCCATGGCATTTTCCATTACGAACGTAGTGTACGAGTTAATGGGTTGGAATATTTATATACCGAATCACTCCTATTCGTCTATGTGATCTGACAGCCATATCTGTCTTTTTAATAACATTAATAGTCTCGATCATTTTGTCTGTGACTTCATCTTTCCCTGCTCATGTGCCCCACCTACTTTTCATCACCCTCTTTCCAATTTGATTCAATATTCAATTAATAAATCAACACTCATTGCTTAAATTACACTCCCATTCCGAAAAATTAAAACCAATTGCCTTGGAAATTAAAACTAAATCCATCACGGTATGTTGAATGAGTAGTTTTACTGAATCCTATCATTAGACCAAACGCAAATAGTCCTAATTTGGAGTCCTTAAAAGAAAATTGAAAAAAATTATGATGAAACCAAGGTCAACTACCAATGATTGGTTGTCAGTAAGAACTTATGCGCTGGTTAGAGATTAAATTAAAGTCAACAAGATCGATCGTCCTTAAATTTGCTTCCCTCCGAGTAGTCTTCCTCCCATTTAAACTCAATAGTATGATTAGATATTATATCTCTATCTTCACTGTTATCGCTCCTCTTTTGCTTTTGTCGCTAATAACTTCACGTCTCATCCAACATTTACCTATTTCTTAGCATCTACATAATAAACATTTGCCCCTATAGAGAGGTCACAACTAATAATTTTTTTACTTTTACACTGAATATATGTATTTATTTATGAGGGAAGGGAAGAGACTGCTGACTGCTCCCTTAAATATGTAACTTAAAAAAAAAAAAAGATAAAGTCAAAAACATATTGTTAAAGAGAAAAATTAAAAGTGTTTAGTATTAATAATAAATTAAGAAAAACGAAAATTAGGTGATATGAAAATGTTAAAAAAAGATATCCTAACATTCTAGTGAGAAGATTAAAAAAAAGTACGGAAAGGCTATAAAGGAAACAATGAGAACTTATTGAAAACATGGCCTGTAATAGAAAACTTTAAGACACTAAAATACAGAAAAAGGATCTTAAATAGAGAAGTTTTTATCATCCTTTGGACTTCTCTAAACTTTTTTCCTTCGAATCATTCATTGTATAAATAGTCTTAATATTTTGATTAAGTAGCCCGTCTTTTCAAATTGTTTAGCATAAATACTTTCTTATTGAGTTTATTTATTTTATTGCAATAACTTGTATGACTTATCCTTGTATTTTTTTTTTGTCCTAGTTCGTGTATTTATATCTTGCTTTGTTAATCTTTATTATGTATTGTATTTCATAATTTTATATAATTAGTTATACAATTTTATTAATATTTTGTATTACTATTAATTTATTGGCCGAAAAAAATTTCTCTCCTATATTGGGCATTATTAGACTTCTTTATATTCCGCATTCTAGTAGGAATGTTATTGAATTTTTTTGCCGCAGTCTATGGATTTATTTATAATTTTAATTTATATTTGCAAACATTTTATGATAATAAAATTTTAGAGTTTTTTAATATATATCATTAGGTTTTTTATAAATTTTATTTAATTGTACTGATTTTAATATCAAAAATTAAAGAAATAACTCTTTAGATTTTAGATAAGAATTTTTAAAGTACTCTTAATAATGGAAGAAAATTATATTATATTTTTCAAAAGGAAAACATAATAATTGAGTGGAATTGGTAGGTCCTAAAGGGTAATTTGATCCTTGTAAGCCAGTTCCGGTGGCTCACCCTCTTTGCTCTGTTCTTCCTCTTTCTTTTGTTCTTTTGTGTGGGTCTTTTCCTATTCTTTTTTCTCTAAATTATCTTCCATTATTGGTTCTTGGGTTTTTGATGATGTAGAAGAACCAAAAGTTTTTTTCCCCCCCTTTTTACATTTTTTTTCCATAAAATAGCTAATTTACACTTTCATGTTAAAAGGCCTGCAATGGATTTTGTGAAAAAGTTCAAGATCATCTTCTTTACTGATTATTGCTCTTCTTCTTCTCCTTCTCCTACTTCTGCTGCTATTGATACTGCAACTATTTCATCTGAGCCATCATCATTCTATTCTTCTTATTATTATTTTTATTGTTGTGTTTCTACTAAATGCAGATTCTCAGACACTTCTCTCTCTGCCACTACTTCGTCGTCTTCTTTTATTGCCATGAAAGATCACGAAATCTCACCCTTTTTTATAATCTCTGTTACTGTTACTGTTTCTAATGTATTGGGTTTCTAAAAGTCTCCTTCTTTTTGCCATTAACTTCTTCTTACTCCTCAGGTTTGTGTTATTGTTGTTTCACATTCTGTATGTATAAATCAATTGCAATTACAGTTTCTCTCTACAAGAAACGTTCAGAAAGGGAAGAACTTTGCTTTCGTTACTTGTAATAATCAAAACTGTTGATTATGACTTGTTATTGTTCTGTGTCTGCTGCCACCATGGTGGCAACTCACTGTGATCTTCAGCCTCTCAAGATCAGAATGAGGTGATTATCATATTCTATCTTTGTTTCCACACTTTCTTTATATGATTAATCAAAATTTGATTTTAATTGTATTTGTTGCTGAAAACGAACTTCTTAACTAATACTAAGGATATTCTGATGTTCTTTAGATATATACAAATGCGTGGGTGTATTCCATTTTTATTGTGTTTCAACCTAAACTATTCTTGAACTTAAATTGAAGTTGAGAAAAGTTTTAGGTGAAGTAGAAGTCTAGGGAAGTTTCAAATGATTCTAGGAAGAAAAACAATTGTAAATCCCTTTTCTTTACGCTACAAGATGATCATCATTCATCAGGTATGATCATGATCATCATGGTCCACGTGGGATTTGGAGGTGGAAGAGGAGGACCCCTTTCCCCTGGACTAGGAATGGAAGTGCTAGTCTTTCGATTTCAGCTTCAGCTTCATCTTCTCCTATTTCTACCAATCAGATGACGAGGGACTCATCCCGTCTCAAAATTTATCAGGAGGTTCTGTTTGTACACACCAGTTAACCTATATATGAATACCTTATCTTTATTACTTTTTTGCATTCCCTGATATTATTTATGGCCATAGTTAGTACAATCTGCTGACGTAATTAATCTAGCTTGTTGAACCCACGTGCTATCTTTAGTCTTTTCTGCAACTGGTTGCTTGTTACTGCCATATCCTTTGCGCACTTCTTCTGAACGCTGAAACATATGCTAGGTTGCCAAGTCTGCCAGGGAAAAGTTTACCCGTCAAATCTCATTCCAGTCCCAGGACAAAGATATCTCACTTGCGAAGGTACACATCTATTTCTCTGCCGTCTAGCTCTAAGATGATTTTAAGTGGGAAGCATGTTTACTTGTTGATCTGTTCACTCTCCTAGAAGAATCTTCCATATACTTTTAAGCCCTTTTAATTGTGGATTCATTACTTTGTACACCTCTTCAGTTTGCAAGTGATGACAGAAATATGCTGTCAAGTGTACGTTGCCACATCATATACTTCTTAATAGTATAACTCCACCATTGTTTTGGAGCTAAAATACTCAACTTTCTACAACTGGAAATCCATCATCCTACCTTGTTTGTCATTTGCTGTTGTAGGCATTGCTGTATATTGCAGCAGAAGATGAGGCATTTATTGCCGCAAACAGAGAGATAGATGCTCACTCACTCTTGAGTGAGAGGAGAAATCTTTCAGTCTCATCCGATGCGCAAGATTGGAATTCTCTGGACTGGATGCCCTTGGCTGGAAAGACAATAAATCAGTGGCTTGGTGAGTTGGATACAATTGCAAAAGAAGTGCAAGCAGAACTTGAATCCAGAGAAATAGGCTGCTATTTGGTTGAAGTTTTGGATGCTGTCAATGTTGTTCTCTTTGAGTTAAGGGGCTTCAAGAGGTCATCTGTTGTTGTAGATTCTAAGTACTCATACTTACACACTGTACTAGGCACTGGACGTGGCAGTGGTAAAACTTCAAACATTTATCATTTTGCAACTCTTAGCTTTTCTTGTGCATGCCTGATACTATGGTTATTTTTGTTGCAGCAATTTTACTTAGCATAATTTACATTGAAGTTTGTAGACGACTTGGTCTAACCATTGTGGGATCTCGAGTTGGGGAAGATTTTTTGATATGGCCCCAAATGGGAAACCCTGAGGTGTTTCACGTTTCCAATTTCATCTATATTCATTGCATAACCACATTTAGGTTATAGATTATAATCTTGTAAGGCATTATAATTTGCATCACTTTATAAATGTAGATATAGTGATATAGTGTTTTCCGTCCATTTTGGAATTCGATTAACTGTCAAATTTGCTATTACTCCGTAGGAGCTCTTCAAGGTAACTTCAGGACACAGCTTGTTTGCAATTGTTAATGGAACGTGTGTGGATAACCCCAAGTCAAAGGCTTCAGATTTAACTAGCAACTCACTTTTGGGGCTTGAGATAGCTACAAAGCGAGACATAATTGGCATTGCTCTGGCCAATTTGATTGTAAGTTTGAATCCCTTCATGTATACACTCCCTTTTTAGTGCTGTAAATTTTTCAGCAACATTAATTCTCCTTATGCTTGTTTTCGGTTTCTTTCATCGTCTTTACCCACCTAATATGAATGAAAATTTAAAAAATTTCAGAGGCTTCACTGGAAACGTGCTTCAAGGTCAAGTCACGGACTCATGCTGACAACCCCACTTAGGGATGTTCATGATATTGACAAAAGACTTTGCAAGACTCGTAGTTCAAATGTTCCTTTGCTTCGACCTCAAGATCTTAGGTAATGCATTTAGATGGACATGTAGCTTTTGAACCATTCTATCTTGTTGGATAGTTTTGCAGAAGTCATTTTTAGTTTTTGTTTCATATTTGTTCAAGCAATTAGTATATGAAAGATTATGTTTGATTATTGGAATACTCCTTTCAAATTGACATTGAAAAGGATCTTGAAGTAAGTCTCAGAACCAATATGGATTGCCCTTCTTTAAAGTTACAACTACAGTAGATAGCTTAGTGGCAAAAGTTCTTCTTGCAATTTATTAACATTATACACATGTAATGATCCCTGAACTAGTTCATTCTTAACTGAACATACAGATTGTGCAAACTTAAGTTTAAGTTCTTCCTGTATTGCATTGAGACTGGAAGATCGATGATGCAGGGTCAGAGTGTCTGTGGTCAAGATACATATTATCTTATAATATTATAATCTGATTGTAATCAAATTTTATAGATTAGATAGCAATATCTTAGAGATTAACATTATCCTAGGATTATCTTCTGTATTTGTATAGATTATCTAGCCTATTTTGGACTCCTATTCATGTATATATGTACTACATTCTCGTAGTAATATAATATAGAGCAAATAAGCTCTTATTCACATGGTATCAGAGCCACGTGAAAGAGATAGTGAAACCGAGGAGTTAACCCCGACAAGTCAAGAAATGACTTCCAATCTTAAGGGATCCTCCACAGCAAACCCAAACTAGACTGGAGGTCAGTCATCGATGAACTTTGGTCTTGAAGGAGTTTCAGTTGTCATCGTCTTTGACAAACTAAATGGAATGAGCTGTCGGGAGTGGGCTCAAGCTATGAAACTTGCCATTAGCGGACGTGGGAAGCTGTGCTTTATTGTCGGAGATGGAAACGTTCTAGACCCAACGAACTCGCAAGTTGTAGAACAGTGGGAGATAGACAACTCCATGGTCTCTTCATGGCTTATCAACGCCATGATATCCACCGTTCAAATGCACCTTTATGCTTCTACCAACAGCTGGAGAAATTTGGGAAGGGGTGCGACAATTATACTCTGATGGAGAGGATGCATCACGAATCTACGAGATAAAAATAAAGTTGTGGCAAATGAAGCAAAGTGATAGAGAAGTTACAGAATATTGGGTCGAAATGGTAGCATTGTGGCAAGAACTTGACCTTCTGTCGGATGAAAATTGGAGGTGCAAGGAAGACGCTGTGATGTACAACCAAAAAATTGAAAAGGAAAGAGTTTTTGAATTTTTAGCTGGTCTCAATAAAAACTTGGATGATGTCCGTGGAAGAAGCCTAAGTTGAGTTCCTCTGCTAGTAGCTAAAGAAGTTTTTTTGAAGTTAGAAGGGAAGCAGCAAGGAGGAAAATCATGCTAAAATAGGAGCCAAAAGAACAAAATATGTCTCCAGTACCTACTGATGAAGCATCTGCACTAATGTCCTGTGGCGAACCCAGTAAGAATGGTCATAAGAAGTGGTGTGATCATTGTACACAAAGTGGTCGCACCAAAGACACATGTTGGGACACCATGAAAAGCCTGGGAGAGCTTATGGCCATGTATCTATTAAGAATATATGACATCTCGATTAATTAATTGATCATGGTGTAGATTTTGTATACTATATCCTACGTCATATCTCGTATTTCAATCTACTTTGATTGCATTTATTTCATCATAGTACAAATGTATTTAATTCTCTACCTCAGAGTTAGTGGCCACCTTTGAATCCATAATTTCCTTTTTACTAGTTACCAATCAAAATATGACCTTCCTTTAATCTCAATTCTCTTGAATTGAAATTAATTTGCTTTTCTAAAATTTTCCCATAAGAATGTATCAATTATAATATTCTAGTAACATTATAAAGTAGCAGACCTTAAATTTAATTTTTAAGAATTAGATAAGAGTCCTAAGGGTATAGTAAGAGATTCACTTAACCTCTAAGTTCTAACATAATGTAAGTTAAGATCTTTTGACTTACATTAATCCCTTTTATGGTCTTTTTGCACACATGGTAAAAGTCATGTGCTATGCTATCAACTCCTACTAATTTGGATAATATGTCTTTCATAAATGTAATACCATACAAATGTTGGTCTAAAACATACTTAATGTTTAATCCTGGGTTCATTTATCAACTCTTAACTTTGTCATTTAGAACTCTTATCTAGAAACTCAAGACAAATATGGTGACAATATGATCACTCCAAATCAATTTTGCTTTCAACTTATCATCTGAGTCGACATTCACGGTTTAAGTTTCTTATTTCATCTTTCTATTATTACCTTAATAATATACTTAAAACTTGCCTCTTCTCTAGTTATCACAAATACCATAGCTGAATGTCAGTATAAAAGGGTCAATCTTTTATCTGTCTGACATACTTTTGATTCATACAAAAAAATATCATACAAGGTAACATATTTTAGAATTAAGTATTAAGTAATTCTTATTACTTAATAAACAATTTCAAATTATATATGTATTTGTATATGACAATACAATGAATGAATGAATAAATATGTACAAATGTTAAATCAATTATATTTTAATATCTACGTAATCGTAGTAAATTTACATGCCCAACATATGTATCTTCCGAAATTGTTTTTGTCATTGGGTCTGCTACTATATCTTATGTAGATATATACTTCATGTTCACTTCTCTTTATGTAACTATATCTTTCATATAATTTTTCTTAGTATCTATATGTTTGGTTTTACAATGAAATTTACGGTCCTTTGTATAAATGATTGCTACTTGACTATCACTGTTGATTGTTACTAGATCAGTCTCCTTTTGGGAGACCCCTAAACTAACCAAGAATCATCTAAGTCATATGACTTCTTGTACTGTAACTGAAAATGCTACAAATTCAGTTCCCATTATGGATAAAACAACACATGATTTTTTCTTACTTTTTTATGATATAGCATCGTTGTTAAGTAAGATAACATATCCAAATGTAGATTTTCTTTCATCTAAATCTCCTCATCAGTCTACATCTATATACCTTTGTATATATAAGTTGTTGCCTTAATAACACAGTGCATAATCAACATTATCTTTTAGATACCTTAATATTCTCTTTACTGCTTTCCAATGTGTTTATCCCGAATTTGTTTAATATCTGCTCACCATTCCATCAATATAATAAATATTTGACTTTGTACACATCATGGCATACATGAGACCTCTAATTACATTGGAATATGGAATTTTCTTCATGTGTTCCCTTTCTTAGAGTGTGGATGGGCAAAAATTCTTATTGAGATCTTCACCTTTAGCAATAAGATTATTTATTGGTTTACAATCTTGCATATGAAATTGTTTTAAAATCTTTTGAATATAAGTTGCTTGAGAAAGTGACAATATCCTTTAAAACTATCTCGTGAAATCGTAACTCTAAGAATGATTGTAGCTTAACCCGTATCTTTCATCTGAATTTAAATGACAACAAAAACTCACTGTCATTACAAGCAATCAAAATGTCATCCATAATAAAATCACAAATTTATCTTTGGATCTTTTAATATAGACACAATCTTCATCAAGTATATGAAACTAATATTAAATAGATTACGTTATGAAAATGTATATACCATTGCCTTAAAGACTGCTTCAGACTATAAATTGATTTGGATAGCCAACACACTCTATATTCTTGGCCTATCCTAATGAAACCTACAGGTTATTACATATAGATTTCTTTTTTTAATTCTCCATTTAGAAAAGTAGTCTTTACATCCATTTAATGTAATTCAAGATACAAACTAGCTATTATAGCCAAGATTAGATGAATAGAAGCAAACCTTATAATAGGTGAAAATGTTTCATTATAATCGATTATGTCTTGTTGTGTATATCCTTTTTCCATAAGGCGTGCTTTGTATCTTTTGATATTACCATCAACATTTTGTTTTATTTTGAGAATTCATTTGTTTCCAATAGCTTTACACCTATTAGGGAGATCAATTGAGTCTCATACCTAATTCGAGTCTCATGCCTAATTTGAGCTTAATGAAGTTATTTCTTCTTTCATTGGTTTCATCCATTCTTCTTTAGTAGGATCATTAAGAGCCTCATATACATTACTTGCCTCATCATCTTCTTGTTAGGGATTGCAATTTTGTCTTAGCTTGGGTTAACACGTCCTCAAGCCTGGTAGGAAGAAAAATTCAAGTCTTAGGTTAGCTTGAGCTTGAGCCTGAGCCTAAGCCTAAGCCTAAGCCTAATCTGAGGCTTGATTGTCTAAATCAATAAAAAAACATCGTTTTGGTTTAGAAGCAAAACGATATTGTTTTAAGTAGTAAATGCTCTTTCTCTATAAGCAAAACGACATCATTTTGTTTAATTTTATTTCTTCATTCACCCTCGCTCTTCGTCTCTCTCACTTGTCAACTCAACTCTTATCTCTTACCATCTCACTTACCAGTCAGGCATCACTGTATCTTTGTTATCTCATCATAATGTCACTAGTCACCAACAACCACCTTGTCGCTGCGCCACTAATCATTAGCTGTAACAACCACCCCTAGTCCCTTCACCTTATACCAGCCAACGTATTAAGGTACTCTC
The DNA here is from genome assembly GCA_027563575.1 of Erythroxylum pedicellare. Lineage (NCBI taxonomy): Eukaryota > Viridiplantae > Streptophyta > Magnoliopsida > Malpighiales > Erythroxylaceae > Erythroxylum > Erythroxylum pedicellare. The sequence continues at coordinate 19,666,724 of JAOQMP010000001.1, forward strand.
TCTACGCTCAAATTTGGTTGATTGGTTGTGATCTGATTGAGAATTTATGGTTGTTGGATTTTTGTTAATGGTTGTGGTTGACTGGTTGTCATTTGCGATTCTGATTTCTGCTAATGACATAATGCATATTAAGTGTTTGACAAAATAACCTCAACATACATTAGTTCATATCATCAGTCATTATGTAATAGACGATGTATACTATTTGCCTTATTTGATTTGTCTAATTGTATAAGGATAGAAGCATTATTATAATTTGACAATTTTGGTTAAACAATCCTTCTTCTTTGATTCATGTAATGTTTGGTTTTATATTTTGAACTTGTCATTTTGTAATTGTAGTCATGCGTCACTCGTTCCATTTAAACATTATGACATTGTTTTAGTTATGGAAAGATTTTCTTAGTTATTTAATAATACTTATAAGATGCTTTTTTTGTGACCTCCTCAAGGCATAATTGCAGTTTAGAATTGATTATTATACTGAATAAATATAATAAGGTATTGGTGGAAACTTTGACATCTAATTGCAACAAAGGAGGAATAAAAATTCTAAGATGATTGGTGGTTTTATTATTGATGCAAGGAACCTATCTCGGTTTTAACTTGTGAAATATCAATACATGCTATAGGTTTTCCAAATAGATCTTTATTGCCTAGTTTTCTTTGAATGAAAATTAATATATATTTAATAAAATTCCACTTCCTAATAAGCTCCACTACACTACATTACACCATCAAAAAGAGCACTTGCAAAAGGTAATTACAATAGGTGATTAAGGCAATTGTAGACATTGAAATAACTAATAAATCTCATGAAATTATCTTTTTGAAATAATTTATCATAAGTTGTTTAACAAATTTAATATTCCAAATAATTTTTGAACTTCTTTTTATTATATGAAATTCTATTTTTCTATTATAAATTTCTTTAAACCAAGATCCAAATTAGCAACTTCTTTAGTTGACAAAGATTTACCATCAGAACTTGAACTTCATATTGAATTGTTATTATTGAACTCTTTACCTATTATTAATGATATGAACTTGTATTAAAGATTAATCTCCATATAACTTTCAAAAATAATATTCAATTGCAATTATCTTGTATGTCAAACCAAAAAATAACATTAATTGACATAGTATTATGGACAACATTATAATAACTATAAAAAATTTCCACCATCATATTTGCCACTTTTTGAATCACTTTATTAGGAGATGTTACTCATTTAGATATTTCTATTTGATCTTATATATCAAAAAATAAAGAGCAATTAGATATTAGCTAGTTCACAAACATCACACTTGAGTTAGTTACTTGACAAAATAGGCGTGTTGCTTCTCAAGAAATTGTTCTCTTTTTGCAAGATTCCTTTATAATTTCTAAAATGTGTAGTTAAGTGAAAAAGTGCTTTTAACGCCATAGAAACCACAAGATAATTTAACCTCAAGCATTTATATGTTGATTGTTTTTAACCTCAAGCATTTATATGTTGATTGTTTCTAATCTCAAGCATTTAAATTTTAATATTTTCTGATCTTAAGCATTTGTATGTTGATTGTATCTAACGTCAAGCATTTATATGTTAATTGTTTCAGATGGATGAGCATATTCCTTTAGTAGAGAGTTAAAGTTGTGCCATTTAATTTTGATGATAGTTGTTTGGTTGCTTTTAATATGTTGAAGGAGGCACTTATTTCAGCACTTATACTAACGTCATCGAACTTGTCATTAACATTTGAGATGATGTGCAATACTAACAATCAAATAATAGGAAGTGTGTTAGGGCAACAGAAGGACAATAGGTTTTATGTTATTTACTATACAAACAAGACATTAGTGGGAGCCTAACTAAATTATGCCACTTAAGAAAGAGTAACTGGTAGTTTTATTCGTGTATGACAAGTTTCGGTCTTATCTTTTAGGATCTAAAGTAATCATTGATCTAACTATGTAATGTTAAGGTATCTCTTTATCAAGAAAGAAGCAAAATCGAGCCTTATCCGATGGGTCCTGCTTCTTCAAGAATCTGACATTGAGATTAGAGGCAAGAAGAAAGTAAAAAAACTTAGTAGTTGATCACTTATCATGCCTTGAAGGAGGGGAATTACAACAATGAGCGATTTCCTGGTGAATCCTTATTGGTAATAAACTACCTATTGGTTCCATGGTATGCTAATATAACAAATTATGTTGCAAGCAGTATCCTTCCCTTTGACCTATCATATCAACAATAAAAAGGGTTCTTGTATGAGTGCAATTACTAGTTATGGGATGAACCAATTCTATATAAAACTTGTGCTAATGGTTTAACTAATAGATGTGTTTAGAAGGAGGAGATGTTAAAAATACTAACACATTGTCATGATTTTACTTATGCAGGGCATTATTAAGTGAACAAGACGGTACCTCAAGTATTAAAATTCGGATTCTATTGTCTTAACTTGTTCAATTATTCTTGTGAGTTTGTGATGCAATGTGATATATGCCAAATAGTGGGGAACATTTTGAATAAAGATGAGATGCCCATTTTTGAACATCTTAGAGGTATAAGTATTTGATACTTGGGGATTAGATTTCATGGGATTGTTTCCATCCTCCATAAGGAGCACATATAAATTAGTGGGATTAGGTTATGTCTTAGGATGGGATGAATTAATGGAAACTTCAACTAATGATGGTAAGGTGGTGCAAAAGTTCATAAAAGGTTGTTCAGTAGATTTGGCGTACAAAGAGCAATAACAAGTGATAGAGGAGCTCATTTTTGTAATAAATCATTTGAAGCTCTTCTTAAGCGATATAAAGTCCACCATTGAGTGGACAAATGGAGGTTGTTAACTATAAGCTAAATAGAATTTTGGAGAAGACGATCAATAGTTCAAGGAAGGATTTGGCTTTAAAGTTTGACGATGATCTATAAGAAGATTAAACTACCTTCAAGACTTCGATCAGTACAACACCCTTCTGAATTATTTATCAGAAGGCTTGTTGCTTTCCTATGGAGTTAGAGTATAGGGCATATTGGGCGATTAAGACTTTAAATTTCTATTAGAAGATAGTTGGTGGAAAGAGACTCCTACAACTAAATGAGTTAGAAGAGTTAAGGTTAAATGCTTATGAGAATGCCAAGTTGTATAAGGAGAAAGTTAAAAAATTGTATGATTATTATAAAACCCCGAAACTTTCCTTTCAATGAATAAAAGTCTTCATATTAAGTGAATAGTTTTTTAGATGAATAGTGAAAATTTATGGGACCCAACCTCAAAATAATGAAAAATACATGAAATAATTTAGAGTTTAATGATATTGAAATGGATCGAAAATAAGATATATAGGATGGATTTCGGGAGTTTTGAAAGTTTAGGACTAAAATGCCCTTTTTAGAAAGTAATGGGTATTAATGATTAACTCATTTTAAAAAATTTTTAAAGCATCCAATCAATAAGTATTGACACTAATTAGAGTATTTCATGGTCAATTCGATGGTAAGATGGTTGCAGAATATTTTCAGAATTTAATTCAGTTAATTGATGAATTAAATTCAATAAAGAGCAATTTGGTCTTTTTACATATTATTAAGGATAATTTGGTGTTAGTAGAAGAATGAGTCATTAGAAGAGAACCAGTAGGAAGGTGAATTGTGGAATCCATTAAATGAGCATTAAAAAGAATAAAGCAAGACTTTTGTCTTCATTTGAACATAAACGTGAGACACCAAACAAAGGGGAGAAAAGAAGAGAGAAGAAGAAGGGACATTTGGCCAAGGAGGGAGAAGAAGAGTGCAGCTACCATTTTTCATGGTTTTGGACCAAAAATTGGAGAGATCTTGATCAAGTGGAGGTTTTCATCAATTGCCAAGAGATTGGAAGATAAATTGGTAAGTTTTTCTAACCTAAATTTCTAGTTTTGGGGCGTTTTAGTGGGATAGATTTATGTAAGATAAATGATGATTTTTTTGACTTGCCATATAGGAGATAATAAGTTTGGAATCATTTAAGGGATGACCATAACTAGAGAAAGAATTATGTTTAGTGAATGTTTATATTTGGTTCTCGGATCACTTAAACCAAATATCTTGTTTTGAATAAACTTGGCCTACAAACCTCCAAATTGGATGATTCTAATTGGATATGAAACCTAAGATAGTAATAAAAATTCCTAGAAGATACCTTGACCTAGTTTTGGCTGAATCAAGTTCGAATTTGAGATTAAAAAATGGTGATCTGATGCTGCCCTTATGTTGGAGTATCTTGTGATATTTTGTGCATGTTTCTTGAATTAAAACCTCAAATGGTTTGATTTTTCATGATATGGAAACTAGAGACATAGGGTAACGAATGTATAGAAGACTTGAAAGCCTAATTTGAACATTTACTGTTTGAAAAGTAAGGAACAAATGGAGGTATAACTTTTGGACATAGGCCATATTCGTGACCCATCATACATCATCATGATATGGTGAATTAAATTGAGTGAGATAGTGTTTTGAAGAAATTGATAGTTAGAACGGGTAAAAATATGATTTTAAGTGACTTTTGAAGTTATAATTGGAAACGGAGAATAATAGGTTAACTTTTAGTAGTAAACGGAAATATAATTAGTGTACGTGTTACGTGTTAAATACTAATCTCAACTTCGATTAAACCAAATTTATAGTATTAATGTCTTATTTCTGAATTTAGAAATAAATGCCTAAGTAAAATGTGCTTGTGAAGGTAAGGGAAAGGCATAGAATGAGTGAGCGTATTTGGTGATAAGTTGCTTAACGGTGAGTGCATTTTAAATGTATCTTTTTAATGTTAAGTTAAGGCTTTTTTTGTAAAAAGGGAAATAAGCTTAGCTTTATGGGAACTTTTTAGTTGTATTAGATATTAACTAAAGGGCCACTGTGGGGTGCCAGGCAAGTTGCCTGGTCATTTCAAGATAGGGGCTTGTCATTATTGGTATCAAAGCCTAACATTTAAAAATGGGTTGCTTCCTTTTTGGTTTAGGGTTTTTACGTTGTTTTTAAAGTGAGGTGACCAATAAAATGTTATAATATACATGCATATGATTTCATAAAATGAAATCTTTACACTTTTGCATTTTTGTCGAATACATACATGATGCATAGACGAGGCCATGGACGTCCCAGGAGAGCCATTCCAATGGCTCCTGCACTTGAGTCACCTCTAGCATGAGAGGATGACCAACATCTAGAGTCAACAAGTGCCTCCATGAGCTAGCCACATACCAATCGTTAGGGTTGGCTGAACTAGTTAGGGTGAGTTTTAATGAGGAATAGATGGCTCAGATTCTCACCACAGCAATGTGACAGCCACGTGAAAGTATGGAAGCTTCTGGATGCTCAATTGAGCGCGTCTATAAATTGGGTGCTAAGACTTTTGACGGGAGTGGAGATCTCGAGAGTGCACTCACATGGTTAGATCGGGTCACGAAAATACAGAGTGGTGGGATGCATAGATGAGCAAGATTTGTGTTCTCTACCTTCCTCCTCGAGGACAAGGCTAAAAATTAGTGGGAAGCCATTAAGAGACAACATCCGGATGGGATATCTTGGGTAGAATTTCCGAGAGAGTTCACAGACAGATTCTACCCACAGAGTTATAAGGATGAAAGGGTGGAGGAGTTCTTCTGTCTAAAGCAAGGTCGACATCAGTGACGGATTATGAGAAGAGATTTTCAAGACTTGTCATAAGTGTTTCGTTTATTGCTGATAGTAAAGAACATAAGTGTAAGAGGTTTGCTACATGCTTGAGTCCTAGATTATGGATTCACCTATCATTAGCTTCACAGACACACTACGGGGAGTTAGTTGAAGTTGCAATAAAAATGGAGAGAAATGCAACAACAATCACTCATAGTGTAATATCAAAACAAAAGCGCAGCGTACCAGCTAGTTCATCCTATGGTTCAACCAAGAAAAATAAGTCAAGATGGAGTGGTGGTGGGAGGTTTAGTGGAGGTGGATCGTCTAGTTAGGGATCCTTTGGGTCACCCAGTAGGCCCAGAGACTCTCGTGACACTAGGACCCCAGTGCCAGAGTGTGCTACTTATGGAAAAAGACATTTAGGTGAGTGTCGGATGAATATGACAGGTGCTTCCATTGTGGTCAAGAGGGTCACTTCATTAGACATTGTCCGCAGTTAGTCACTACAGAGAGGTCAGTGGTTGGATCTTCAGTACCTTTACAAGCTAGTGGGGGTTACAGACAAGGCAGTCGAGGTTCTCAGACCAAAGGTTCAAGTATTACTGGATATGGCAGAGGTTCTGAGGGTATAGAAAGTTCTTTATACTAGTATTGTGACTGCTATAGTAACCAGTAGAATGCTTCGTAAAGGGTGCCAATGATATTTGGCTTACGTGATTGAATAGAATAATAATGAGGTTCAACTAGGAGATATTTCAATGGTTAAAAAGTTCCCTGACATGTTTCAGAGGATCTTCTAGGATTACCACCAAATAGGGCAATAGAGTTTAAGATAGATATACCACCAGAAACCCAACTAATTTCAATTACTCCGTATAGAATGGCTCTAGTGGAGTTAAAGGAAATGAAAAAGCAAATGGAGAAGTTGTTAGATAAGGGTTTTGTGAGACTCAGTACTTCTCCATAGGGGGATCCAATCCTATTCATGAAAAAGAAAGATTGGAGTTTAAGGTTATGCATCGATTATAGACAACTGAACAGAGTGACAGTTCGCAACCAATATCTGCCCTTGAGGATTAATGATTTATTCGATCAACTATAAGGATCCAAGGTGTATTCAAAGATTAATCTAAGATTAGGTCATCATCAGTTGAAAGTTTGTAGCGAGGACATTCCGAAAATTGCCTTTAGGATGAGGTACGGGCATTATGAATTCTTAGTTATGCCCTTTGGATTAACGAATGCGCCAGCTGTTTTTATAAATTTGACGAATAGGGTGTTTCGAGAGTAACTAGATAAGTTTATAATTATGTTTATTGATTACATATTGCTGCACTCAAAAAGTCAGGGGAACCATGTAAAACACCTTTGAATTGTATTACAAACCCTATGAGAGCACCAATTATACGCTAAGTTCAGTAAGTGCCAGTTTTGGCTTAACAAGGTTGCTTTCTTGGGATATGTCATCTTAGTTAAGGGACTTAGTGTGGATCTTCAAAAGATTGAAGTTGTTACTAATTGGAAAGCTCCCACCACTATGATGAAAGTCAGGAGCTTTCTTGGATTGGAAGGCTATTATAGGAAATTCATTGAAGGATTTTCCAGAATAGCAAGCCCATTGACTAAGTTAACGCAAAAAGAGGAGAAGTTTGGGTGGTCAGATGATTGTCAACGAAGTTTTGATGAATTGAAAGAAAAGTTGATGACAACTCCTGTACTCATATTACCAACGGGCACTGATGGATTTGTAGTATATAGTGATGCCTCGAGACAGGGATTAGGGTGTGTACTAATGCAGAATAGTTGTAGCCTATGCTTCTAAGCAATTGAAGAAGCATGAACAGAACTACCCCACCCATAATCTAAAATTGGCAGCAGTAGTTTTTGCATTGAGAATATGGAGGCATTACTTGTATGGTGTTCCTTGTAAGATTTCTATGGATCACAAAAGTCTACAATATTTTTTTACTCAGAAGGAATTAAACATGAGGCAGAGGAGGTGGTTGAAGTTAATAAAAGATTATGATTGTACGATAGAGTACCATCCCAGAAAAGCCGATGTAGTGGATGATGCCTTAAGTAGGAGACCTACCAGTTAGATAGCACAATTGAAGATGATATATCTTCCATTTCTAGTGGAAATGAGGTCTTTAGGAGTGAGATTGGATATGACAAACTCTGCAACATTAATTGCTACCTTTCACATTCATACCATCTTGGTGGATTAGATTAAAAAGGGACAGAAACAAGATCCACAGTTGATGAAATTGGAAGTTGAGACTGGGCAAAGAATTGATCTTACCATCAAGGAAGATGGTATAGTGATGAGGGGGAAATGATTATGTGTACCAAATGTAGATGAATTAAAGAAAGAGATCTTAGAGGAAGCTTACTCTTTAGCTTATGCTATGCATCTAGGTAGCACAAAAATGTACCACATTCTCAAAGAACACTATTGGTGGAAAAGGATGCAGAATGAAATAGCAAAATTAGTTTCTAAATGTCTAATCTGTTAGCAGGTAAAAGCAGAACATTAAAATCCTGTAAGATTAATGTAGTCCTTCCTTATCCCAGAATAAAAGTGGGAGAAGATTACTCTAGACTTCGTAGGAGGACTTCCATGGATTTAGAAGGGGCACGATGCTATATGGGTGATAGTGGATAGGTAAACAAAGTCTACACATTTCCTTCTAATCAATAATGATTATCCCTTAAACAATTTAGCCCAGTTGTATATGGATGAGATTGTGAGACTCTATGGTACACCAATTTCTATTGTTTCAGACCGTGACCTTTGGTTTACATCAAGATTGTGGCCCAGTTTACAGAAATCCTTAGGTACACGCTTAAATTTTAGCACTTCCATTCACCCTTAGACGGATGGACAGTCAGAGAGGATTAGCCAGACACTTGAGGATATGCTTAGGTCCTGTGTTATAGAGTTTAGGGGTAGTTGGGACACGCACCTACCACTAATAGAGTTCGCATACAATAATAGTTATCAGCCCAGTATTGGCATGGCCTCTTATGAGGCTATTTATGGAAGAAAATGTAGAACTCCAATATGTTAGAATGAAGATCGTGAAAGGAAAGTAGTAGGTCCCGAGCTTATGTAGGTGACAATAAATAAAATTCAAATTATTCGAGAAAGGTTAAAGATAACTCAAGATAGATAGAAAAACTATGCGGATAATTGTCATAGGGATCTTGAATTTGAAATTAGAGATAGAGTATTTCTCAAGATTCCTCCTTAGAAAGGTGTGCTTAGGTTTAGGAAACGCGATAAGCTAAGTCCGCGTTATATGGGACTGTATGAGAACAGTATAGAAAGAATTGGGTTAGTGCTGTATCGATTGAAGCTACCATATGAGTCCGCGAGGATTCACAATATCTTTCATGTATCTATGCTTCGTAAGTACCTAACGGACCCTTCACATATAATCACTGAACAACTGGTGAACCTAAAGGAAGATTTGACTTTCGAGGGGGAACCTGTATAGATCCTCGACTATAGTGAAAAGTTTAGCATAATAAGATCATTCCTTTGGTTAAGGTACTATAAAGGAATTATGCGGTAGAGAAAACTATATGGGAGCCTGAGCAACAGATTGGTGCATTATATCTATGGGAGCCTGAGCAACAGATTGGTGCATTATATCCCCACTTGTTTTGAACATGTATACTTAGTTAAGTTTCGAGGAAGAAATTTGTATAAGGAAGGGTGATTGTAAAACCTCAAAACTTTCCTTTCATTAAATAAAAGTTTTCATGTTTGATGAATAGTAAATTTTTGTGGGACGCAACCTCGAGATAATGAAAAATATCTAGAATAAGTATTAGAGTTTAATGATACTGAAACGGATTGAAAATAAGTACTATAGGATGGATTTAGGGAATTTTAAAAGTTTAGGACTAAAATGCCCTTTTTGGAAAGTAATGGGTATTAATGATTTTAAACTCATTCGAAAATTTTTAAAGCATCCAATCAATAAGTATTGACCCTAATTAGAATATTTCATGGTCAATTCGATGGTAAGATGATTGCATAATATTTTCAGAATTTAATTCAGTTAGTTGATGAATTCAATTCAATAAAGAGCAATTTGGTCTTTTTACATGTCATTAAGGATAATTTGGTCATTTTACATGGTTTTAGTGGAAGAATGAGTTATTAGAAGAGAACCAATAGGAAGGTGAAGTGTTGAATCCATTAAATGAGCATTAAAAAGAATAAAGCAAGACTTTTGTCTTCTGAACATAAACGTGAGAGACCAAACAAAGGGAAGAAAAGAAGAGAGAAGAATAGACATTTGGCCAAGGAGGGGGAAGAAAGAATGTAGCTATCATTTTTCATAGTTTTGGAGCATAAATTGGAGAGATCTTGATCAAGTGGAGGTATTCATCAAATACCAAGATGTTGGAAGATAAATTGGTAAGTTTTTCTAACCTAAATTTCTAGTTTTGGGGTTTTTTAGTGGGATAGATTTATGTCAGATAAATGATGATTTTTTTTACTTGCCATAGAGTAGATAATAAGTTTGGAACCATTTAAGGGATGAAAATGACAAGAGAAATATTTATGTTTAGTGAATGTTTGTATTTGGTTCTCGGATCACTTAAACTAAACATCTTGTTTTGACTATAACTTGGCCTACAGACCTTTAAATTGGGTGATTCTAATTGGATATGAAACTTAAGACACAGTACTAAAAATTTCTAGAAGAGATCCTGACTAGTTCTGGTTGAATCATATTGGAATTTGAGATTAAAATTGGTGATCTAATGTTGCCCCTATGTTGGAGCATCTTGTGATGTTTTGTGCATGATTCTTGAATTAAAACTTCAAATGGTTTGATTTTTGATGATATGGAAACTAGAGATATAGGGGAATGAATTTCTAGAAGACCTTAAAGCCTAATTTGAATGTTTTCTATTTGAAAAGTAAGGAACAGGTATAGCTTCTAGATATAGGCCATATCTGTGACCCATCATACATCATCATGATATGGTGAATTAAATTGAGTGAGATATTGTTTTGAAGAAATTGATAAGCTAGAATCGGTGGAAATACGATTTTAAGTGACTTTTGAAGTTAGAATTGGGAACAGAGAATAATAGGTTAGCTATCAGTAGTAAATGGAAATACGATTAGCGTACGTGTTACGCGATTAAATACTAATCTCGACTTTGATTAAACCAAATTTATAGTGTTAATGGCTTATTCCGATTTTGGAAATAAATGCCTAAGTGAAATGCACTTGTGTAGGTAAAGGAAACGCACATAACGCGTAAGTGTGCTTGGCGAAAAGTTGCTTAACGGTGGGTGCATTTTTAATGTATTTTATGAAAATCATTTCTATTCTATCGTGAAGTGAATATGTATTATGAGTTTTATGTGAATGATGCATTATAAGTGAATATTGCTAGTACAATTTTATGTTTTTAGCAATATTTGAATTAAAGTTTGAAAGCTAAATCTTATATGATTTGAGTTTATATTGAGATGATGTTATTGGTTGATAAAAAGGAAATAGTTTTTAGCCTATAGTATACTGATATGTTTTTATACTGATTAATATACCAGTGTATAACAGTTAACCTAGTATAGGTAATCGATGCAAAACTAGCTCCGTAACTAGTGGTTGATTAGTTGTGGGTAAGTGATGTAGAACAAACTCTGTAATTACTGGTATGTAGCGATTAACCTAGTATAGGTAAGCAATGTAGAACCAGCTTCATAACTAGTTGTTGACTAGTTGTGGGTAAACGATGCAGAACTAACTCTATAACTACTGATGTATGATGGTTATCCTAGTGTAGGTAAGTGATGTAAAACCAGCTCTGCCTTTAGTGATTAACTAGACGCGGATAAGCGATGTATAACCAGCTCCGTGACTTTTTATTTGAGGGTACCATATGGCAAAAAAGTTAGTGATAGGCTATTTCGTGTAAGAAATTCATAACATTTTCAATGCCTCCATTATTTATTTGAAAAGCGATTTGAAAAACTTGATTTCGAGAAGCATATATGTATTATATTAAATATTGAATTATGCAAATTGATATAAATTTGTTTTAAGGAGGTTTAAATAATTAAATATGATTTGAATATAAATTGTAGCACTCATTGAGCTCATTTAGCTCACAATCTCTTTTTTGTTTTTAAATGAAACCTCCCAGGGGCATGATTAAGGGCTTCAGTAGCAGGGACTCCACCTCACGACTAGTCAACTTCATCACATGCTGTTGTGTAGGCATCTTTTCCTTGTAAATATTTTTTAGAACATTTGCATCTTTATGAATATGTTTTGGACTATATTTTGTGTAAAGAATGCATGTATATGAACTTTTTAAAGTTAAATGCAAGAATATGTCTGAGTTTAATTTTAAGATTATTGAAGTGATAGTTGAGATTGCTTATGAATAGACTTAAGTCCAAAATTTGTAGTGGGGAGTTCGAGATGATTATGGAATTCTTTTACACTTTTATAGGTCTTTTGAAAATTTTGGGTAGGTCAAAATACAGTCGTTGTGTTTTCGAAATTTTTAATAAAAACATTTTAAAAAACTCCATTGCTTATATCTTTTTAATGTTAAGTTTTTTTTTTTGGTAAAAAGGGCAATAGGCTTAGTTCTATAAGAACTTTCTAGATGGATCAGATCTCAACTGGAGGACCACCGTGAGGTACCTGACAGGTCGCCTAGTCATTTTAGGATAGGAGCTTGTTAATTATCATATCAAGAAAAAGGATTTTAAAGTTGAAGATGTGATTTTGTTATTTAACTTCATATTGAAATTATTTCCAAGATAGGTCAAGTTATGTTGGGGCGGTCCTTTCAAAGTGACCTAAGTATTCAAAGATGGAGCTTAGGAATTAGAGAATGATAAAAAGGAAACATTCAAAGTGAATTGTCATTGATGCAAACTATATTTTGGAGGACTATATTCACATGAAAGGGAAATAGTGCCTTTCCTTTCTTTTGGTTTAAAATAGTGACCTTAAAATTAACATGTTAGGTTTTAGTTAGGTTTTTTAAATCATTTTATGCTTAATAGTGCATTAATTTTTTACGCTTTTTAGAGTGAGTTTGATTAATGAATGTCCATAATTTGAACTGCGTGAAATGGTTAAGGAAAATATCTAGGAGTCACATGATCATGCAGATGCATGATCACCCAATATTAGAGGAGTAACCTCTTGGCATGATCATATAGGTTGCTTCCAATCATAGCCTATTTATATCAATCTTCTTCCTCCCTCCTCTCATCTTTCTCTCTATATTTGGTGGCCGCCACTTTCTCCTCTTGCTTTCTCTCAAATTTCAAAAGGATTTCACACTTTTCTTTCACTTTTCCATTTTAATATTGTTTACCTTAAAATCTAGTGTTTCCTACAATAGAAAGTATCTTTTTTGTGGGTTTTACAAGAATTTTTTTTCACTCTTCCTCTTACATGTTTAGTATTTTTGTGTTTATTTTGTAGGTTTTTTAACAAGATGGCACCAAGAGTCAGGCAAATTACACATAGGTCTAAACCCAAGGGCAAAAAGAAGGTATCCAAAAGTGGTGCATGCAATTTGGCAGTTGATTTTGCCCTCCTTTCTCGATCTTCTCACAAGAAGAAGGTGAGAATTTTAAAAAACTTTAATCCAAAATTATAGTTGCACCTAGATATATTGATTTTGATTTTGAAATTTTGGAGGATTTTGGGTTTTAAAAAACAGTTGAATCTTTAAGTACTATAATTCATTAGTATAAATTTGTTCATAATGATTTTGTTTATGAAGAACTAAGGGGGCAATTAGTTCACATAGGGGAATAGTAATAGGAATGAGAATGAATATAGTGACGAACGAGAATGGATATAATCATTATAATTATGATAGTTGAATAAGAGAAATGAATAATTACCATTACTATTGATAGTGGTAGGTTTGTTAAAAATATTAAGAAATAAAACAAAAATTTTAAAATTTTGCTTTACATCAAATTTT